>JAARMF010001934.1:1533-12336 GCA_022844705.1 Toxascaris leonina
GGGGCTGTGGGAATAGGAGAGGGATCGGAATGGATTTTTTTCTCAACATATGCGAAAAATTTTGGCAATGGATGAGCTTGAACTACATTTGACGCCGAGCGCTAATTACTCCAGGCACCGGAATTTTCTCTCTCTTAAATTTGTGATTTCTTAATTCAGTGCCCTCTCGAAGTGGAGTTCGAAGAACTCCAACACTTGTGCCATCTAAATCCGAGGACATTCCGAAAGTTCCTCCTGAAATCCCAATCCCAATTTCACAATGTGCATTGAAATCCCAATCCCACCTGTCTGTGTAGGAAATAATTTTTTTCTATCGGAAACGCATATCAGGCGGCCACATCTGATGGCTACTTCCCTCGATCTAACCAATCTTTTTCCTTAACGAAAGTCTATCTTCAGGTGATGCCATGCGACCCGAAACAGCAGAGAAAGAACAAAGTTCTTTTTATGCAACCAGTTCTAATATCATTCTGACGCATTAAAGAAAACGTTCAAAGAAAAGCGATGGTTCTTCCTTGATGTTCAGGCACTCTGGGAAGTGCTTCGAGTCAAATATGAAATGAAGGGAAGTCAAGATAAACTTGGATTAACGGAAGAAGCATCATGAGACGAAGAGAAGCTAAGGATAATTCGTAGAAATTCGTTAGCTGTTAGGAGGGGTAGAAATTCGCCGATGAAACGATGCACTGGTGGGAGGAATTTGAGGATGTGGAGGGTACTCAACTTCAATTAAGCGATCCGGGCAATATAATTATGTGAGCGCGGCGACAGTGTTAGAGAATAGTTGGTAAATTGACGCAAAATTATGACTTGCACCGCAGACTATTTCAGCAATGAAATATTGTACCAGCCCCCATAAAACCCCAATTTAAGCAGTCCATTCTTACTCAACATACATCTTCCCTTGATTATTTGGCTCTGCAAGATTGCAAAAGTTGCAG
Organism: Toxascaris leonina; assembly: GCA_022844705.1. Classification (NCBI taxonomy): domain Eukaryota; kingdom Metazoa; phylum Nematoda; class Chromadorea; order Rhabditida; family Ascarididae; genus Toxascaris; species Toxascaris leonina. The sequence continues at coordinate 2,475 of JAARMF010001934.1, forward strand.
CCCTTATCTCGTCCGTCCCCTTTGGACAAAAACCTCGACCCATAAGCAGCTAGAGATGGCTGCTTATCGCAAAATGATATGCCATGAATACAGAAGAAATGGACTGGCTGAAAAAGAACTCAGAACGAAGCAGTTCAAAGAAACCAAAGTGAGAGCCAATAATTTCGGTCTCCCTGTTCGAAGAAAAGCTGGAGAAATTATGAATCTTTCATTAACCCGGATGTCTGGAAATGCGAAGACCGTAGATGCAGTCAAATGTTCCAAATGTTCGAACTGAGTGTTCCGTCAGGAAATTCGAAAACGTCCACATGGCAGTGAGCACAGTCTGTTACAACGTAGAGTTTATCATTTGGTATACTGGCGCGATCTTTTTTCTGCTTTTCTGCGCACTAGACACAAGCTCCATTGATATCGAAAATTGGTAAGCGTTCTCACCAACCTCCTTGTCATAACCAAAATCTTTGATCATTTCATTAGAAATAGTCAATTACTTAAGGTTTAGTCGAATGTCGTTAGTAGACTGAGCAGGCATAAGCATAGATTATTATCCCTCACAACAAATGTATTGATCCAAGAGTAATATAAAACTTGTCAATGACAGGATCCTTTCGAAAGTTTTCATTTAAGTACGTTTGGGAACTAAAAATCGCACATGTGCGAACAACTTATGAGCCAGAAGTTGTGCAAGTGACATAGAAAAACAGAAGATTTTACAATATCTTTCGTCACATTCTCCATGCTTCATGATCTCTACATCATGATCTCTACATCAATAAACGCCTGAAGCCACAATTCAGTGTCAAACCCATAAATAAGCGCACCGTCGACGTTCCCTTTGCCGTATAACCACACTCTCCATAGACGCCAAGCTCGAAGCTGTAGTAAGCGTCACCTCAATGCTTCATGTAAACGTTTCGGAAAAGCATCANNNCACACTCTCCATAGACGCCAAGCTCGAAGCTGTAGTAAGCGTCACCTCAATGCTTCATGTAAACGTTTCGGAAAAGCATCATATTCAATTTCGCTGGTCACTAGAACCACTTATCGCCCAGCACATTCTGAGAGCTTTCAGTAGAGAGTTAATGCGTTGCTTCGCACAAGTTTCACTACGCAAGCATTCGCTCTGAGAACACCTTGCAAGAGTATCACTTGATCGCAGTGCGAAAATATCTGCCGGAATTGTTGAATAAGCATTCATACGCCCAAAGGCGTTAAAATAAATTTTGCAGACATCCAAGCATGAGTGTCGAAGAGGATCAAAATCATCTCTGATGACTGCAACAGCAAAATTATTTCGTTCCATAGTTATTGCGGTGACTAAGCAGCAGCTGACTGTAGGCATGAATCGTGTTGCAAAATAAGTTCGGTATTTTTGAACACCTTATTTGAAAATACGCTCTAATTGGTCCTAGTTGTTTCATGTTTTTGTAATTCTTACTGTAACAGAAGTGAATAAAAATACCTACATTATAATGCATCCACTCTGAGCTAAACTGTACCCTCAAAACGAGGCCCTAACATCGCACTACGAGCCGTTATTAGGCCCTTCCTCTGCCTCTCTTCCCTTCCGTCCTAAATAAATGCTTTTTCTCAATGTTGCACATGAAATGGCTAGTGCCAATATATCTCGATTGACCGGCTGCAATCAAAAACAAATACACTCGCGACCGTTACCTAACCGCAGTTTTCTTGTCTGTTATATTCTGTTCTATTACATGCAGAACATTTTTCAAAGATTTGATACACGACTACTTAAAGGAGACCGACGAAATTTCGATTACTGGGTCGGATCCGCTCCTTGGGATTGTTATTGAGCAGGATTGAAATGAAATCAATGATATTTTGGCTTTCGTTGTGGATAAAGCAAATATTTTCAGCATAACTAGCAGTTCCTGAAAATCCGCAAAAAGTTCTTGTCGTATCCATGCTTCCAGTTGCTAATGAAATGAGTTTTGCAATTGGGCGATGCAATAGCTCAGTGTGCCTAGTGATGGCTTCTGCCTTTAGTAAGCTGCAACGATTCACTTTTCTTAGTGCTCCGGATCAAAAGTCAACCGGCGGAGACATTTTTACGCGTTCTTGCATTGCAATGCAAAACACATTGCAGTTTTCCCCCTCTCTTTGCACGCATTTGTGCGGCCGTCCGTGAAACTGTTCGGGCGTAGCCCTCAAGCAATCTAGACGTGAAATTTGGTTAGCGTAATCGAGAGAACTCTCTCTAGTTAGGGTTAATTTTATTAGCATATAAACCGATAAGCTGCCTGACTTTCGGGAGAGCCGAATTTGTGTTTTTAGAACCCCCGAAATTAGTTATGGCTTGCAATTACAAAATCGCTTACTGCTGGATAACGCTGCAGTAGCACATCGCATTCCNGAGAGGATTGACTGTGATACTCATGTGGATGAGAGACATAAGAAGAAAGTAATCTGTTGCTCGTCGTTGGTTAGGGGCAGTGATGCTATCGTACGAAGACTTTTGGTGCCCATTCATTTATTCATTAATTTATTCATCATGAATGAATATACATATATATATATATATATATATATATAAACATATATATATATATATATATTCATTCATTTATCCATTTATTCGTCTATTCGCCCACCCATTCATTTTATTCATTTATTCCTCTGCCCATTCACTTATTTATCCATTTATTCATCTGCTCATTCATCTATTCATCTATTGGTTCATTTATCCGTCTATTCGTTCATTCATTCATTCATTTATTTATTCATCTATTCATTTACATTCACGTAGGTTCGCCAGTTTTATAGAGTAGTTCGCCCTCTCAGAACAATGTGCATTTTGCTCATTCCCATATGTTTGGCTTGAGAAGAGTATGCATGAATGGCTATATGAGTTTTACCTGAATATGGAAGTTTTGTGCTCACGAACAAACGTAAGAATGCGGGCGGAAATTCAGCTATAGCTGCGCAGGCCGTTCTGAACATCTAGTGTGCTGAAAAAGGAAGTAGAAATATTGTATCAGAACGCAAACGTTGCTTTCATGTTACTGGATTAGCCCATGTATTGATAGGCTAAATCTCAGTCAACACAAGCGTGTACAGCTGTCTCAAAAGCAATGCAGTTGGTGTGCAGAAATGCGCCATCTCAACATGTTCTCCGTATTGTCAACTTTGGATGTTCTCTTTTACGGCACGTAAAGACTTGTTTACCACCAATTACCCAATCGTAGATGTCCGTGGGGTCCTACATGACTCCTTCCCATCTTTGCAACATGCAGCAACCTTACACGCATGCCTGTGCTCTGTTCGAACGAGCTATTCCAATATCCGAACCTTTGCACTATAGATGACAATTTGTCCTTTGGCCCTGAAGGTTGTGCGAAAAGTGCACTCCCATCCATAACAAATGAAGGAAGCAAGAAGAAACAAAAGTCAGGAGGAAGTGAGTAGCAGCAAGCTATTTAGCTACTCAAAGGTGATATAGCTGAGCCATACCATCCGCAAACGGAATATCATTCGAAGTGCGGTCATCACACTAACGAATTTCTTTCTTTATCTTTGATGCAGTGGAGCGCAATTTTCGAGCAGGCGAGTTCGTTCGCGCTAGCACTTGCCTAATTCGCCTACCACTTGCGCAGCAACCCTCTCCGCTTCCTCCTTACCCCTCTACCCTTGGAATACTGTTTCCTGTGGAAAGTTAGTAGTCTCAGTAGTTCCGTCCACTATAAGCCAGGTGTTTTAGAACCCTTTACTCTTAGCCCAAATTCGATTAAACAATCTGAAAATCAGGAAAAATTATCCAGTGAATTCGCTGTGTTCTCGGTAGTCAGTGAGTGGAGCCCCGCATAAATGAGTGATAAAATTTTTTAACGGTACTTTAAAATGCAGAACTGAAGGAACAGCGACACCAATTATCAGCTCGCCGATAGAAAATGGATTTCGCCAAGTATGAGTACGCAGACAGCGCGAGTGAATCGAAAAAGCGGGCTTATGAAGCATCACCTTTCACGTTTCACCCAAAAAAGCGGAGGAATAGTGAAGTTAGCTGTTTTTTCACTCAACCAAATAGTGCGCTCTCAATAGTGGTCATCGCTAACCAGAGTTATTTCCGATCGCGAAAAAACTTCTGCTGAAACCGAATGAATTTCATAAACGTAGAGAGTTTGCTGATCGAACGCAGGCGGTGAAAAGTGAATTTCGGTGTAACCAACGAACTATCCCGTTAGCGCTTCTTTACAGACAAAAACATGCCGAAGTTTTAGTTCCCAACTGACTTTCTATGGAAAATCGATGAAGATGGACGCCGGACTTTGGTTGGTCAGCAGAGTTGCACTCAATGCACGTCCATTACAACAGCAGATCCGTGATCAACTGAGACTGATAACATGGAAGTGGATTAACCAGAACAGACTGCACAGCAGCACTAACCGAATGCGATATCGCCAAACATGTAACACAGTGACAGATGGGAATCAGTAAATGGAAACTTTGGAAATAAGGCTTCCCTTTTCCTACGCCGATTCTCGCAGATGAATCCAACGTAGGAACGGAAAAACATCAAGGTGCTACCGACCGGATTTCGAATTACTATCAGAACGGTCAATTGCTCTGATGCCATATAGTCTGCGTGAAAGGACTGATAATGTAACAAAATAATTCGAAAATAATAACGAGCAGATGAGAAATGAGAACGTGGCAAGTAGCGATACCAGTGTGTGAAACGGCATCGCGCTTTTTGTACTGTGCTTGTACTCGTACCGGAGTATAGTGCAGCATTGTCCCTAATTAAAATTTGCAAATGGAGTATAAGTACATTTGATCCTGATTTTCGGAAGGTGGAAGAGGAACAGTGATGTGCCGATTTTTTGGAAAAAAAGTACAAGTGCATTCTACCATTATCTCACGGTGCATGTACTTAAGATGTACTTCGTCCGAAGAAAAACTCGTAAAAAGTTAGAGAGCTTTTGTAGTCAGTTGAGAGTTTATTCGCAACGTTTCACTAGCATTTGCTGCAGGCGACAAACTGTTGGGCATGGACTTTCTATCCTAAATGTTCAACAGGTCCAATAAGAATGAGTTACTGTATCGCATTTCAAGCTTGGTCTTCCTCAAACGTAGGCTGCACTGAAAGAGGCAATTGTCTTTCTCGCCTTTTGAAATTTTTTTGGTCCATTGTGACTGATATATAACAGATTATTTTATATTCCATCCTCTTTAATGCAATCTCCCTGGTGCAACATCTAATGGGTATCCTTCAGAAAATCAAACCTCTCGCAATTGAGGAAATATGGAATGGAACGAATGAAAGCGAATAAATGAAATCGATTTCTAGTCTTTATTTTCTGGACGTATTCTTTTCTCCTCGGCAAAAGGTCAAAAAGCGTGACCCACAAGGTTACGCTTTCTCAAAATCAGTGACTCTCAAACGATTCGAGAGTCGTGGAGCTAATCTTGTAAAAAAGCTCACGATAACGCAGTGAGAAGCCGTGCGAAAAGGCTCTCCGAAAACTGACGACTCCAACCAATACGTCCCTAACCACGTCCTTCAGCGAAAATTCAGGGAAAATGAAGCATTGTTGTCTTTTAGAGAGGTTAGTGGAAGAAATGAAGGAAAAGATTGTAGAGCGCATGAAAGCGTTGACGACACCATCCATCGCTGTTGACATTTGGAGCGGAAGGTGTATCAAATATTCCATTATTGCTGCAACGATCCGTTGCGTTGGGGATGGATCTCGCAAGTATGCATTTCTCAGTCTGGAGAAGTGCTACAGACATCGTTTTACGCAGCGGTCTGAACAAACCTGACTAGAGATCGTAGACGGCATGGGTATCGACCGATCATGATAACTTGCTCAGGTGCAAACAGGGGATGCACTTCTAATAATGAGTACGAAGTGCTGCACCCTGAAACAGAAAACAAGTTGTAAAGAGGCCACTGCAGTAAGCAGCTCAGGCGTCGAAGATGATCGTGGATCTTTTCGCTCTCCGGTCTGTAGCATCCAACATATTTAATTCTATATGGCTGAAACTGATGATTTCGGAAAGCGAGCTCCATATGCGATTTCCTAAGATGTTGAGCTACAGAGCTCATACACTGCAGCTGTTTTTGGTAGATGATCTGAAGACAGCTGAATCTCGCACCGAGATCGGTGAAATAAGAAGGGCCATGCGGAAGTTCTGATTAAAATAGACAACGGCTGAACGGTCCCATTGAACGTCCGAGTTGAATTTAATTTCAACGGTTCACTAGTGGGTGCTAGGGTATAGAGCATTTCTGATAATCGACCAAAATGCATATAGATTCGCGCACACAAAATATGTGATCCTCCTATCTCTTCAATGGAATTTGATCCGTATACTCAATTTCTGGATGCCTGGTATATGAATTGCTGCGAAAGAAAAATGCCCTGTTTTTTCTGATCCATTTGTTTCCAGTCTCACCTCTCCTTCTACAGTGCATTCCCCAAGTGACTTACCCCACGGCGGTATGTTCCATCAAAGCAGAAATGACATCAGAGCAAGAATATGCCAAACGTTACTGATTTCGACGTTTGACATATTGTTGCTCTCCTACGCGCACCTTGTATGCGCTCAGAAACCTAGCCTTGTCACTGCGACTCGTCTGCATGTGGAAGTGGCTGATGGCTGCCCAGTTGATCAGAACATATGCCAGAAGGCTTCCGAGATTTCGACTGGTGCGAAATGAGTGTAAACAACTCAGCACATCGACCTCAGCTCATCGGCAATATTGCATCTGTTTCATTTCTAATGAAGAAAATTCTAGCTTTGTTCTGCAGCTTGTTTCGGTGAATTTTTAAATGCTTTCAGTAAATGGCCGCACTACTTCCTGTACTGTTCGTTTATGTCAAGAAAAACCCAGGGCACGAAATGTACAGTGTTAGTATTTGTACTTTTGGGACAAAAACGCTTGGTAGCATACGAAATCCGCAATCGCCTGTACATTATAGGTGCAATACAATGGGTAATTGGAAAAGTGATGGGAGTAAAGTATGATTCCAAATCTCAAAGAGAATTACAAGTAACGTATCATACCGAAAACGTTCTCATAATGGCTTCATTAGTGAGCACTGAATCATATCACTCTCAAACATCAAGTGCATTTTACCGTCAATAAGTTTCATTTCCTATATTTTGGCGCCGATCATAAAAAAGAATTTTCTGCAGGGAATTAACTGAGTGGTTGATTGGGCTAACGTATTATGAACAAACACGTTAAAACACATACTGACTTGGAAGGTTTGGCCGAGAAAGGTTTGTTTTGGATGAGGCTCAATAAACAGAAAACGTGCTTTATGCGAACATGAAGGTGGTAAGCCGGTGACTTTTCCGGGCTCTATGCAAATTGCTAACAAGATTAACAAGATTTAATCGCAAAGATGCTTGCATGGCTCAAATCGGAATCGACTACCTTATTACCGTTGATAGGATAGCGTAGAAGCTTGTATCGTTTCTGCAAAAGAATCACGAGGCTTTAATCTGCATGCGTAGAACTCACTACGATGCTGAACATGCAACCGAACACGCCCGTGCAATCCCGCAGTATGGACCGCGAATCGGATGCAATCTTTGTTTTGTGCATCCACAGCCCCATCTATATTCTGTAGGAGCGAAGGGATAAAGGACAGCTCCACCTTGGAGGAGAAAGCAAAGATCGGATTCTTCATCGGGTTGTTGCATGCGCTCAATAAGCTTGAGACTAAAAATACCGACCACTTGCTGATCAGGAAATTTCAGTGACAAGTGATGACGAAACCTTTGTTGATTTATTGGCTAAGGCGTCAAATCTAGAGAGTATTTGTATGAATCGTCATCTCCAATATACACCATTGCTACGGCAGACGCAAGCATCATTATAGCCAAAACGGTTGCCCCAACCGCTGTATGACAAAGGTTACGAGGAAAACCCCCTTAATTTGTAGGTCCATTACCTGGTAACCTTCCTGAAGAATGCCCTTTATTAGCATCAATTCGCCAGCACAATGAGAGGAAGAAATATAGTGATTCCAAAAAACGAAAACAACTTATTCATAAACCGAGATACATTTCCTCTCAATGACATTCCCATCAGCTCATTAAAATACGAGTGCTGACCACTCCCCACTACGCTTAATCATGAAGTTTCAAAGATGTTTGGTTTCTTAAGCAATACGAAGCTCAATTTACTCAAATATTATTCCACAATTCAAGCATATATTCATTACAACTTCAAGGAGATACCCCAAAATCCTCAAAAAAGCTATCTGACACATCTGCCTGGAGAAAATTTTAAAGCAAAACCAACCTTATAATGAGCCAAACGAACAAATCTCATCAACGCAAAGATTCTGCTGCTACTGCTATCTCCACCCATATCACCACTGCTATTGCCCCTACCAGCACCACTTCGGAATAGTGGTACAGTATAGCTAGGCTACGCTGGTCACGACGGACAAGCAATAGGAAATGTCTTTGCCACGAGTCGTTGAAGGTACGATGGAAGTTGCATGATCTGGGTGGTATTTCCCATTCGATAAGTATACCTAAGTAAAGTTGTGCGCAGAGCCAAAAAACCGGATTTGCATTTCATAGAGTTCGAATATGAGTGAGACGGAAAGTCTAGGCAGAAAATGGTGCGCANGGAAAGTCTAGGCACCGATTTATTCATCTATAAATTCTTTTATTCATCCACGTCTTGACTAATTCATCTATTTGTTCACCAATATATTCATCTATTTATGTACTTGTTCACAAATTCATTCAAACATTCATCCATTTGTTCATCTATTTGTTCATTTATTCATATATTTGCTGATTTATTTATCCGTTTAGTCCTCTATTTATTCATGTATTTATTGATTTATTCACCGATTTATTCATCTATTAATTCATTTATTCAGCCATCTCTTGACTAATTCATGTATTTGTTAACCCATATATTCAACTATTCGTGCGTATGTTCGTCTATTTATTCTTTTGGTTACCCACTTATTCATCTACTAACGTCGAACACATCAAGGTTTGCATCGATAATAGTTCGCTCTGCAGAGGGTTTGAAATGGTTTATCGCCCAGAATGAAGTGACCGAAGCGATGTGCGAATTCGTTTCAGCTGAAGGTTGGACACCAGCTCGACTACAATGCATGATCGGGTCGTTCGTTTCTTGTGTTGTGCTTGTATTCTTTTTTGCCTCCAAAGTTGTTCTTATTTATTATTGGGTTAAATTATTCCAGTAAGCTGTGCTTCTAAAATCTCTGACTTCTATCTGGTTTTGTATATGTCCAACTCTATCCGCACGGTCATCAGCTCTGTTTTATATGTTTATCAACGTCTCTATCACGTATCATCAGCATGTAGCGAAATGTTTATATGAGTTACCAAGATACCGTGTGACATTAAAGTGTGTTAGGTGAGCAAGGAAAACGTTTCGCACTTCGATACGGTGTGATCAGATATTTTCACATCAATCGTCACCTTTTGATAGCAATCATCAGAAACAGAGCAGCACGAGCTGTGTAAACGCCAAACTCTCTTCATTCTTATGGCTATTTCAGTGATTACGGCTGCTCGGAAAAAGCATTCAGATGCAAGTTCCTGAATTGCGAGGGATGGATCCTAATAAAAGAAATCAATAGAGGTCGGTTCATGACGTAGGAAGTTGTGAAAGCATATGTGAAACTATACTTTCCTGCACTGGTGGTTTCGTTTGTTCCATAGAATGAATATTCATAGTACAATGGCTGTGATAGTAACATTGATACTTTTACCATTTACTGGTGAATTATTTATATTTGGATGAGGTAAGCACTGAGAATATATAATACCTAACTTCTAAAATGTGATTGATTCCGTCATGTCATGTACAAGTGCCGAAGTGCTTGAAGATCCC
>JAARMF010001934.1:15367-25747 GCA_022844705.1 Toxascaris leonina
TGTTGTCAAATTGCATTCCACAATCGCTTATGGTACACAAGCGTTAAACATTGTGAAACGAGGGGCAACTATCAGGCGTCGTGTATCATTGTGACTATACCGTGTTCCTGGCTTGCAGTGATCGCTCTTGTGAAACGGGGTACTTAATTTCAGGTTTACTAACCTCCTTGACCTTGAAAATTGGTTTCTTTTGCTTAGAACTTGTGATTGAAAGCTGTTTCATAGAATAATGCCGTGAAATGAGCGAAGCTGGTAAAATGTTCCTGTATGAATATTTCTGCTTTATACCTACAACGGTCGTAGCCCTAATCCCAGCAGTCAGCATGCACTTACTTTATGTGGATTCTTATTGGTAGAAGAATTAAGTAACTACAGGATGTTCTGTTGTCGTGTGATCGTTAAGTGCAACCATGAGCATGCCTGCTGCTGTAAGCGTCGTTCGTTTAGAAAATAGTGTACATTTAGTCAGAACATATGTCCAATTATTCGGCTAGCTTTTTTGATGCTTTCATCTCTTAGCTGGTAACACACCGGATTCTGTTGCTCGAGTAAGCACTAGAAAAAATGATTTCCATTGTTCCTCAGTGAATCTCCCACTTTCTCCGGTTCATTGGGAATAGGAGTAAATCTCTTTGAGTCTTCGGATGTGAGGGATCGGATTTTTTCTTCATTTGCCGATATTCCTATGGGTCATCTGAAATTTCAGAGGTTTGGGGGGAAGGCGGAAGGGGTGCGCCGTCGTCTTTTGAGCACACGTATACTATTTGTTTTCTGTTGCATTTTGTGAAATGTTCTGCAGTGAAAATGCAAAAGCATTACTTCAAACGTGCTTTCGACTACTTCATTATTTTTAATTGAGATTTGACGGTTAACTTCAGGCGAGATTGCACACAATGGAAAACGATGAAACGGGTGGTTTAATGGTGAACGGAGCAAATCAGCTGATGGACCGGATAATTGGATAAATGCATGCTTGTGCCGACAGCAAAAGACGTCGACCTCCAGTGGAGGAAGCTGACGATGCCTTACAGTTTGCTCGTGTGCTCAAAAATCATTGGAGAGGGTTGCACGCATTCAACGTTCCATTACGAAGGAAGCAAGTCTACGATGATATTATAGCTGACCTGCCCGATACAAGCCCTTTCAAGGCGGTTATGTACAAGCCGAATAGAAGGAAGAATATCATTGATGGTCTTATCGCAAAGGCTAAGGTAAGCGTTTAACGTATATGTCCCATTCATGTCCTAATACGTTTAATATGGCGCCACTCATCTTAAGAAATAGAATATTTGAAATATCAACCTTCCATTTTTCGACGCTAATGTCAATAATTCCATCTTTTAACGCAAAGTTCAATTTAACAGGATTCTCGATTGATGATCGGATTAGCTGCAGTCGAACAGGCGGAGTGCACAACCGTCTTATGTTCTTCGATCCTCATAAGTCAGTGCTGCATTGGGCAACTTTTTTGCGTCCGTAAAATTTAATGAGGGGGAGATTACAATAACGATTATGCTCATTCAGAGGTGTCGATGGGTTCTTCTGGTTAAAATTAACTCGTTCATAACAGCTACGAGGTTTTAAGATTTTCTGCATGGATGTGCACAAGGTAGGCCGATCTCCTGTAGTTGCACCGTCGCTCTTCCCGCCTTAAATTGGTATTTATATAAACGCGACCTCCAGACGTTGATGGCTACGACCACTGTTAGACGTAATCTCATCACCACTACAGTGAGCGGGCACATTGGGTTGCTTTGCTTGCGATGAACAATAGCTGATTGCATCCACTTATTTATTTGTTGGCATGTGAAAGAGCGGATATCCTTGCACTAAAGTCGATCAATGCTTCATACCTTGTCTAGCCTCATCGTCGAGGAAGGGAAATGTAATCCAGGCATATACCTGGATTGATCAATATTGAATGAATGTGTTTTACACCTAGAACACTTACGGCGTTGCCAGACGAGCACCGTTAGTGATGATTGGGAGCTGTGAGGTAACTTCGCTATATGTTCGTTGTAAACGAATGTCGCCAACTTTTCGATTTTGGTTTCATTTCCGAATGCGCTTCGAAAGGGACCTTTCGAGAGTGGCGTTGATGCAAGTAACATTCGATCGACTCTTTCACGTCTTCCATTTCTGAAAAGTCGTTATACCGTTTGTGTGCGCTGAGCATGGCTTATTTTTATTGTGCATTTCATTCATTCATGCAGTGTGCCATCTACTGGGGAGCGGCTGCATTTCCCATAGATTTTTTGCTCTTGCTGCCTGTGTGGGGAATTGATGGACGGGATGTCAAACTAAGGCAGAATGAATGTCACATCTTAAATTTGCAGAGGAATGTAGAACGGGCAAGAGAGGGAGAGAAGTAGGGGTTAGCGTTGACAGCTTCGGAAGGAGACAGAATTTTTGCATCGCTTCAGGTTTTCGGCGATGCAAACACAAGTGGGACCTCACGTGACAACCCATTTTGTAATTTAATCGTTAGGTCCGAATGAGATGAGACCTGACCTCTTCGTCTCCATCAGTCGATTATGGCGATATGTTTTAGGGTTTTTAATTTTAGCGCTTTCTTTTCTCACTGCTTCAATAAATTTATTTGATATGCCGAAGACGAAGTGATGCCTTCACGGCCACTGAGGGGATTCCCCAGAATATATTGATTGCATTGGCCGGTGAGTAGTAGATGGTGCTGAAGAAGTGTGCATGGAGTTTCGAGGCTTAGGTTTCCTTCCCTCAGATTGCTCAGATTCAAGTGAGTCATCTACGCATTCAAATTCATTTGCGAGCTTCATGCACTGAAGGAACATAAAATTTGCTAAGTATGGTAAGCTGCCTGCGATCAGAACTAAACTTCAACTTTTTTCCATTGTTTAGTGGAGACATCAACAACGAGCAGCAAATCTCTCGAAGATGCAATATTCTTTGTAAAGAATGTGAAAGACGAGTGGTCGTCTATAAGAGAATACATCAACGACAAGTACAGGTCGATGGCTGCCCAGGTATGGAACAGGATCGAGGAAAAGCATGAGGTGTATGGCTGGCCGTGGAATCATATTATACGTGCATTGAGCGCTGACGTGGTCTGACCAAGAGGTACAAGGTAGTTTTGTTTCTGTAGACTTTTTCGAATTGAAATTACAAGCAGCATTAGTTAACCGTTCGTGTGCCCTAACTGTGGCTTCTTCGCGACATGCAGTCTTACCTTAGGTAAAAAGTACAGCGTTTGTGTATAGTTGAAGGTGGTATTGATGGACTACTTATAAAAAGGACGGGCAGGGAAGGGGAAGAAGTAATTGAAGGTAACTAGGCGAATTCGGTGATTAGCAATGTGATGATCGAAATTGTGGTTCAGATGAGCGAAGTGAAAAGTTCGAATGGTTGTTTGATCTTTGGTACACTAAGCTTTCTGTACTCAGTTACGTTTGTGTGAGATTTGAAATGCGCTCTTGTGTTGTGTGCAAACGATATCCGGTCGCTTTAGCGCTTTATTCCGCTTGTTTAAATCTCAGCGTTCGTTCCGTTTTGAAGACTGTTGTATAACTTGAGAGGGTAATTTTTAGTTTGGGATTTTTCGTCCGTTATGCTTGAAATAACCGCCGGCAATATTTTTACTTCCATTGATTTATTTTCGAAATTATTTGATCTATTTCTGGAAATTCTATGAAGACGTTGATAATAGATGACCTGAGCTAGACATATTATAATGAAGTTTTTTATACAATGGAAACATTGGTGTACGCTGGTTATGCCTGCGTAAAATGCTGTGGTATAGGTATGTGAAGAATCGTCACGGATGACGTTTTGATGAAGGAAGTGAACGCTTGTTGCGTGCACCGTGTATGAGAGGTGCTTGAACTTTGAAATATGCCTCGCAGCAAGAGAAAAGGCGTTTCGAGATGGCAGAAAAGCGTTTTCCGGTGAGCGAATTGGATCGTTTAATGGAGCAAATTATGCGAGATGTGTTCAACTACTGTGATCGAAGAGAGCAACATCTAAATGAGGTTATGGAGTGTATCACCTTCAGACTATCAGCTTTAATGAGGGTTGCAACTGCATTCATTTATACGGCTTCCTTTACTGAAATCAGTGGTGGTTTTCTTAAAAGTGTGAAAGATGAATTCCGGTGCAAACATTCCGCAGAGGAAGACTGTTTCTTCTATTGTTTGGTAGCAGGGGAACACTTGAAAAGGAGCGTAGACTGAAGTGGTCACCGGAAAGTCAGCCAATTTCATTTGTAGATGATCCTTACACTTTAAAATATCCACTACCGCATTATTCCTTGCAAATCTCCTCTCACTCGCTGTTTTTCGCGTTCAGGGTTGCAAGAAACTCTCTTCAGACAGAACGGTGTAGCATGGCTTTTCCTCAATCTCCCCCCCCCCCCTTCCGTCCTCTCCCCTGTCCCATCCCCCACACCGCTCTGCCATGCTGCATCGTTCTATAACGCAGTTCTAGTGCTCCTGAAACCAACGACTTTTGATATATATTACGGATGTTGCATTGGCTTTCTACAGGGGCCCTAGGTTTCTCATTTGGCATTGCTGACATCTCATAACGAAAGCACGTGATGGTTCGTCTGCTCATTGTAGACACTGTTGGTTCTCAAGAAATGCAGCAGAGTTCATTTGGCGTCATCGTTTTTGATTGCTCATTTCCCATTTCAGCGTCAAAATGTTCCGTTAAAAATATGATTTTGCACGGTGTAGTATAGAGATTTGAACTGATTTCATTCAGTGACGTCAGCGAAGACCAATTAAGTTGGATCCCGTCAGCCGATAAGGCGGTTCGTTCCGAGGAGGACGGCTTGGTGGCTGTGTTCGAGAAGGCCATCGTGAAGGAAACCATCGAGTGGAATCCATTTGGATTCTGATACGGTCATTCTCGTGACTCTTTTGCACTCATGAAATCGTCTGTTTCTTTTTGCGTCGAAGCCACTATTGTACAATTGATTGAAGCATCGTCTAGAATACGGCAAGGAAAGGCGTCGGAGTCTTAAGACTGCTGTGAGCTGTACAAGAAAGTGACTATTTCTTTATTCGAACATTTGGAGGGATGAGAGGTTCTTCGATTGCTCTTTTGTGGTATTGGCAAACGATAAATATTAAATCGCTTTGTAGCTCAAAGAATGCAATTCATCAAAACGTTAAGCGTCCTCAATAGCGTTGTATGTCAGATACGATTGCCATATTGGACAACTCGGATGATTGTGTTCGTTCATTTTACGCCTAAGGCCTTTGAGGAGAACCATCGGAAGACGAATTGCGCCGAATATTAGGGAATTTGGCGTCGGACGTATTAGTCGTTTCAGTGGTTTAGGAAGGTGTGCATCTCATTCACGTTAAACGTCCAGTGCTCACCAAGTCGTTTTCGACATGCGTTCCTGGAGGTATATGGTTGTACCTTCGTTGGCTTTTATACCGCACCGGTAATAAGTAATCATTTCGTTGATTTTTGTGCCATATTGGTAGGCCGACTTTGTAATCCTATGTCAGCTTGCAGGCGTATATCATTTCGAGAATATCCTTTCTCTTGTAGTGAAAGAGTGCAAAATCGAGAAATTTGTAAAGAAGTTGCCCATCATGAGGGCTGCATTGATTGCAAGAAACCTTTTATCTTCGCTTCAGTAAGGATTCTCTGATTTCTGTCGACAAAATTGCTCAGCGCCACTTATGAGGTCATTCGTTTGAATCGATGAATGAAAACAAGCTACAGTGTAATCACAGCTCATTTTTTCATACTGAGAGAGGCATACCATATATGACCAAAGCATATGAGGCCGTATTTTCGGCTCATTCCTCAACTGCGCTACACGCTTCGTAGAGACAGAGCCTTCAGGATGAGAATCAGAGGATTTTCTGCAAGTAGTGCCATCCCCGATGATGCTGGCTTGTGCCACCACACCACTTCTTGTGAATGTCTCGCGAAGTTGTCAGTATTCGAGCTTTTTGCAGACAATCGAAAATTTGCGGTTCACACTCAGACGGAGATGTAGATTAAAAAGTTTGGTCTATGTTTTTAGGCAAGAACGTTGGCAACTTCGGATTTCTCCAAAAAAAAAAAAAAAAAAAAAGAAAAAAGACAGACATTGCATTATTGTTTATTGTTTAATTGTTTATTGTTACATTGCGCATGGGGTTCCAACGCGAGGCATTTCATCGATTGCATTAGAAGGTACTGCTCGTCGTCAAGGATAGTATTGGAAATATGGCCGTCAATGCAATATGCCATATGAATGAAAAAATTACTTTGAAAGCTTTGCGCACAGCAAATTGTGTCTTGAGTATTTTAGTAAGATTTCATCAGGAGAGCATTTCGCATGTGTTTGAAAGCTCCATATCTAATCCAACAAACCTACGAATCTAATCCTCGAGTTTTTCACGTCTACAACCCGCAGCACGAAGAAAATTATTTCACTAATTTCTGTATTCTTATAAAAGGATTCAGTGAAACGTGTTCCGACCATATTTTGACTCCGCTGTGCAAGAATGAGATACGAAAACCCACATTATTTACGTCATGAAATGTGTCCTACCAATAGAAATAGCCCCTCGATTTCGAGTTGCCACCTTATGAAATGCATTACACAAGAATGTTTGCAATGCAAGGCATCCGTGTCTAACCACGGAGTGAGTTTGTCTCACTAGTGAAACTTTTATAACAGTGCATTCTGCCTACCATGCACTCCCCAGTTTGAAATTTAATATAATTGGTAGATATTCCACGCCAACGGCTTGTTGCTCGCAACTTTGTTCTGCTCACAATTCTAAGCTACTTACATTTGCGGCAGTTACACTGCAATAGTGTGTCTCTGGGGCTCCACTCTAGACGCATTCGTTCTTTCGAGTTGCGGCGCCCAGCAGTTCAGTTCTACGTGCCCAGACGCGTGATTTTCAAACAGCAGGATGAATACATCAGGCAGAACCCAGAAATTTACTTGCCTGCATGGATGGATGTGTGGGACGTTTTTCTTTACTGGTCGAATGTTACCTTTATGCGTAATACAATTCATCACATGTTCGCCACAGCCAATGCCGTTTACGTAATATGTAGAAGAAACGGGTTTTCATTTGAATTTTTCATTCGATGAAGGGAAAAGAAGGGGGACGAGGAAGCAGAAGAGTTCAGCTTCGTCAATCCCGCTTTGTATTCTTCTCCTAGAGACTGCAAAAACACATCGTTAAACGAGGCAAGTATGTCTTGTTGGTAATCGCGAAGCTAAAATGACGAGCTCGGAGTTGAGCCATCTTCCAAATAGATGAAACGAATAAGAGTGTAGGAAGCATTTCCTTGGGTGTGTGCTCATTGCGTGGATAGACGTAGTGGCGAGAGAAGTTTGAAAGTTGTTCAAAAAAATCGCAGTCATTTTAGTGGTCGCGATCGCATAGATCACTGATTACTACTGTTTCTTTTCTCTATTCTGCAACTTCTGACGCCATACAATGATCCATCAATAGTATACATTCCTGGATCCAGTGACTTCCAACGAAACTGCCGTCCATTTTTGCAATGAGACCATTCTGTCCATAGCACAGAAGACGTCCCTCTTTCCTCGCATTTGTATTCTTCGAAGTAACCGAAAAACTGCAAAATGATATAACTTGCATGTGTTTAAATGTGATGCAACTTCATTTAAGGCATATTTACTCCATTTTCTGGCGCTAATATTTTATATCACTTTCTGGTTCCTTATCCAACAAGATGATAAAACATACGACCATTTTAGCGAACATTCTGCTGAAACTTCTCTTTATAATGCTTGACGAAGCTCAACTAAGCATCTTCATTGAGACATCATTCCAACTCAAACGAACATTTAAGCACTTCATTTTGCGTCTCAATAAATCACTCTATTCACGAAAGACGGGTTTTCTGAAGAGCGACACAAAGTGCGTTTAAGCATCTCTTCGAAGCGACGATTCTGCCTTGAGCAAGAATTACTCTCGACTTGCGTGATCCCTCCAAATAATGAAGACACGTTTTGAAACTTTGATGTCTACTGGTGCTGTTATGTGATCGTGCTGTACGACAGTTGCGGGACGGAGAAAACGCTCTGCTTACCTGTCTGCGTATTTTGGATGGACCGCTCGACTTCCATTCTGCATCCATCGACTCACGCATGGTTAGTTCAAATTGAACCGCTTTGTTCGCTACGAACGCGAGGTACCAACCTACAGTGGTTTGATCAAATGTAGTGCCTTCGTAGGCGCGCACACGGCTCAACTGACCTTGGGTGCAGAAACTAGAAGTAGACTCGATACATCGGTCTTATTGACAGAGAGAGAGCTGTACTTCATGTTTGTCGTGGGACTGTCGTTAGGGCAAAGAAACACCTGTCTTCACATGAGCCCGTATCGTCCAAAGAGATCGAGAAGAGCGGGGACAAAGCGGACGAAGTGCACAACGCGATCAGGCCGCAGCAGTTTCCGCCTGGCACAGTAGCCAAGCGGCTTGCGCGCGCTATCCAACAGGAATCGCGTTTTGAGCAGGTCCCCACGGCTAGCTTGAAATTTAGGTATTAGCCAAATTCCGATGGAATTTTTCAAATACTCTAGCTCATAGCAACTTTAGCTAACACTAAGCTTCATAGTAACATAATTTGATCGACACAAGCAAATAATGTGAGTCGCTTTCAGTTTGCCACTGAGGTATTCGAAGTGCTCGTTGTCCTGAACGCAATTTATTTGAATCCCCTATTCAAACTAAAAATTTCAAGCTCAAAGGGCGAGAATTCCTTCGTGAAGTTCATCCACATAATCTCAACGCGTTTGCCTCCATTACTGGCCGAGTAATATGGGAAAAGTGCGCGCACGATTTGAAAAAGTTATTGCACCGACAAGAAGCCTACACACGTGGAATTAAAATGAAGACAAACCTAGAGCAGTAATGGCGAAAATGATGAAGACAAGAGTGAAAGTTACACTTGTGAGGATGAATGAATATTCTTTCAGACGTCTGGCTCTCCGCCGCATATTGGCTTGCAGCTTACGGGCATTGACTTTTCCTTTCAAAATTGTCTGAAAAGAACATTGATGAGCTTTGGATGAGAGGAACTGTAAAATTTCTTAACTTATCTTCTGTATGCCCCTACTCGTTTGTGCTGGAGCATTCGTATACATACCTGCAAATCCGATGTTTTAAGCTCTCAACATCTGTCCAGGAACTACCGCTTGCGTTGGTAATGTTAGAGGGAACATTTTACGAATATGTAAGGATCGGTGCAATACGCCATGGCATTGGAGTTTTTGGGGTGCAATATGCTGTACCGCCTTGTTTTGAAAGGAGGTTTAGTACAGTATTTCTAGCAGCGAAAAACGCCACAGTTCCTTACATGTCTGGATCCGAATCATGTGTCCATAGTTTGCCCAAAGAATAACGTAACCTGAGCGGAACATAGTGGTAGCATCTTATCGTCTTCAAGGTTGTCCGATCTTTTCATTTGATTTAGGGAGACTGTCTGTCGAATG
This sequence comes from Toxascaris leonina, assembly GCA_022844705.1. Lineage (NCBI taxonomy): Eukaryota > Metazoa > Nematoda > Chromadorea > Rhabditida > Ascarididae > Toxascaris > Toxascaris leonina. Next base: position 24,835 of record JAARMF010001934.1, read on the forward strand.
GCGGCGCCTGAGGAAGGTTTTTTCACCATTTTTTTGACCGACTTTGCTTTTGCTGTTTTCAGCTCTTTCTGCTCCATGATCTTCGACCGCTTGGCAGTAGCCGCGGTCTCGTCGCTTCCCACTGTGAAACTTTTTGCCTTTTCCACTGTCATGACGACCTTCACTTTCTTCCAGGGTGCTTAAAATATTTATTTAGCACACACTGCTTGTAGCTTATGATAGGTGTCGTATTCTATCCTTGTCTGACTTCTTAGCGCCTTTCACATTGGCGAGAATTTTTCATGTGCTGTGCCTTTTTCTTTTTCACGAAAGCGGCTTTCCTCGTTCGCGCTTACGTGAGTTGTTCGCATTAGACACTCTTGTGTTGAAATATTAGACGTATTTGTGCATTTTCGCTTGTATGGCTAATTGCATATACGACGGTAAAACACCTATAGATGCACACTTTCCGTGTCGTTGAGTCATTCTATAGGTTCTCAGCTATCAAAAGGAGAAGTGTCGCAGAGGAGCTGGCACGATATGTGCTTTTGCGTTCCGCTGACCTGGTCAATCGCTTTCATGAGCTAACAACAAGTACTATTTATTCACTGGTTATTCCATCCACAGATTAAGAACTATTTATTCACTCGTTGAGAGTACCCAATGATCGCATTTCTTAGTTCACCTCTATCTCGTTTGTTTGATCACTTTCGAAGACATATGCACAAACATCGCCAATAAGATTCTCTTACAACGTGATAAGTCATTTTTTCCTTCTGTTATCAATATTTCTAAATGGTTCCCTCGACGATGACTATTCTGCTTTTCTGAACAAACTTTTGGATTCTTGAGCGCAGTAGAAAATGATGTCCTTTCTGCAAAATTCGACCTCCCCCAAAAAAAGAAAATTAATTTGCCATCGTTACTTCCCTTA
>JAARMF010001935.1:0-20176 GCA_022844705.1 Toxascaris leonina
GACGTTCTCATGATTTTTTCTTCATTTCTTAGATGTTTTGTTGTTGCATCATAGTTTCACGTCAAGGTGATCTGCTTCGTGCCTTCTCATGTGTCATCTATTTCATTTGTTGCTGGTTCCTTTTCCATGCAAATTGTCGATATCTTTTAAAGAAACATTTTAATAAAACCTCGGTTTGTAATCGCAGCAAGATGTTTTTTGATAATGTGGAGAAATTAGACGGGATGCAGGGAGAAAGGGTGCCACAGCTATGAGTCATGGCTAAGGCGCATCGAAACCGGGGATCGGCAGAAATGCCGTCACTGTTTTTGTTTTGAAGCAGCAAAGGTGGATGACACGTCAGAAAACCGCATTTAAACTAGAAAAACTAATCTCTTGTTTCTCACTGAACCTGCCCATGAAAAGACTGCAAACGAGAGAAATAGTCTTCGACTACCTATATTCGTGAGCACCTGTTAGTTCCTATCCTTCGATTAGCGAAACGCATGAACTGCCATAAAATTTGCCAAGGACTGCATGCTGGTGCTGTAAGATAATGAGAGGCGAAGGTCGTGGGAAGAAAAGGTTGCCCGAGTTCGCTGACAGCTTCCGGCGGACAAGTGCTGTGCTGCTGGACAGTCGAAATTTCGAAGTGTGGTCTTGATGTTTTGTAAAGAAACAATCGCCGTAGTTCGTTTATTCTTCTTGAACGTGTTCTGTGCCTCACTTCGATGTAAGCTTGTTTGGATACTTGAGGGGCGAGGCGTTATATTTTACAGCTTTTATTCTTGCTTGCGTTTTCTGAGTGATCAAGTTATAAGTTTTTTTTTTTGCCAAATCCTTTGAAAGGTCATGCGGATGCTGGAGAAGTTCATGCAGTTGGTATGGCTGGCGCCTTGAAATGGGTCGTAAATTTCGCACCGCTCAAGCTTCACCTAACCATTTTACTGTTGGCATTTACTTTCCCTTGTCTGACAGATTTCACTTTGGTTTTTGAGATGGGACTTTCCAACTTCGGCAGGTGATGGTACCGAGAGCGGATCTATTAACTCTGTTTATCTGGCGTTCATTTCCCGTTAATCTTCATCTGTTCATATCATACACGTTCCCCATAATCTTTTTTCAACTCTCTCGTCACCTTTATGAATGAACTTCCCTGTCCGAAACCAGCATGCTTTGAACGAGGATGAAACGTCTGTCGATCAGTATTGTTGTGCCAACTGTTTTCGCAGATGGGGTAGTTTTTGAACATGGGGCCACTTTAACGGTGATTTCTAGGCATTGCTGCTCCCCGCCGTATAGATCTCGTAAAGTCAATAAATTCCTGCATATTTCGAACCTCATCGACGACCACTACATTCTTTTCATGCGTTCCATCACCTGTTTTGCACAAATGGCATGGCATGGTGATAATTTCTTTCAATGTCTAAGCGTTGGGGGGAGGAGGGAGGGAGGGCGAATGTTGATGTTTGTGAAATAGTGCCTCATGGAATTGTTTTTTCTAGTTTGCTTCATTGGCCTCATTGTCGTCTTACATTGTGGTTATCTTGGGTAAAGATGGGTAAAGTTCACGAGTACGTGCAAGGTATTGAGCGTGTATATGTTCACTATATATATATATATATATATATATATATNATATGTATATATATATATACATATATATGCATGTATAGATATATATGTATGTATGTATACATATATACGTATACAATTATAAATGCAAATATATATATATATATATATATATATATATATATATAATTTTTTTTGTCCGTGCACATGTGCAACCAAGGTCTCGATCTGTTTATCTGTCAGTGGGAGCAGTGCGCCAGCCTCTGTGGTCGGCAGTAAGTAAATATGCTTATGTATTTACTTACGTATTCACTTATTTATTCATTTATTTATTCATCTATTTATTTATCCATTTATTTATTTATTTATTTATTTATTTACTTATTTATATATTCATCTGTTCATTTATTCATTCATTTGCACATCTATTTACGTTATAAACTATTTAGGACTCCGACTTTCTACGACGAAATAAAAATTGCTTTGCCGGTCGATCTCAATGACGGACATCATCTACTGTTCACTTTCTGTCATATAACGTGTAAACAGAATAAAGTGGGCGATGAAGTCGAAACACCAATCGGATACTCGGTTAGCGCTCTTTGCATTGAACGTTCCTTCGTCTTTACTCTTTTATACTGGTGGGGGAACAGAAAAAAGAAAAATGTTTGAAAATCGTGAAGGAGTCCTCGAGAGGACTGTGAAAGGAGCCGGATTTTGTTTTTATATACGTTGGATGATTGACATACATTTAAAAAGGTGATGAGACCGTTCGGTGCTCTTGATATCACCTCTTCGAACACCTGATACGACTAGGTGTTTTTTTCTTACCGTTTAGTTCTGCCGATCTTCTCCTACCTCTCCCATTTCTTGTTTTGCGACAGATAACTTCGCTTACGCCATCCCCACTCCCCCCCTCTCAAAAGGTTCTAAGTGGAAGTGATAAGATTTTCGTGTGATTCAGCAGAAAGCTGTTGTTGGCAGTTACCCCACCAATCTTGTCTTCACAGCTTCGTTCTTCCGCTGAACCTCATAATGTAAGCAGAACCTCATAATCGGTACTGTTGCATTGCTTTGTTCCTGCTTCAGCAGTACTACAAGTAAGTGTCTAGGTGACGCGTTGCTGTAAGTAGCTGTTGGTTTATCGGTGCAGTGACCGAAGATGTTGTTGTATTATCCTAGTGACATCGCTGTGCAATTGATGCGAACCGAGTCACCTTTATATCCTTTAAAACGTCGACTCTAGCTGCTTTAATGTTCTCAATCGTTGCGAGGGTTGTTGAAACAGCTCTCGATACACTCAACATCAGTCGAAATAGTTGAACTCGACCTATACAGCTCATAAGTTAAAAAGATTGCCGAAAGGTGAACGAAGCAACGACTTGCGGTTTTGGCAGCGTTTTGATGACGTCGACGCAGCAGGCGTTCTCGCTGCATCTGAGCATATGTACTGCCTGATACCGGCGCATTTCTTAGAAGTAGATATTTCAGTGGGTACCTCTTTACAAGGACGGTCGTCTGCAAACCGGTGAATTCACTCTACCGATCGCACTCGAGCGTCTTCCTACCAGTTATGGCTACCTATCACCGGATGTTAACCTGCCTAACGTGAAATGGCTCGATGGCCACAAGCCACTATTCAGCGTATCGCTTGAAGCGATTACCACTGTACACACTCAGGTATCTAACATCACTTTAGGTGTTTTTCTTTTTCGATTTGAGCCAATTTTTGGCTGCGAACGTTGTTCTCTAATCAGCGTTTCGTATTATCACTAGGTTTTATCTGCAGAAAGGTTTCAATTAGTGCTTGTTTCAGGCTGCAGCTTTTGACCGATCCGTTCTTATTAATTGGAGTTGACGTTTGCCTAATCCAGTTACAGTCTGATGCATCTTTCTCTCTCATACTTTTTGTATTGTCGTTCTCTGCCATCCTTAATGTGCAGCGGTATTCAATTCTCGCGAAAGCCGTTCATGAAAACTATCTCCCTGCAAACAATTGTTCAAAACTTAAGCTTCCGGCGATGCAAATGGCCATGAAAACTAGGATTAGCGTTTCAAAGAGTTTTATCCTCAATTGTTGCAAGCTTCATATTCTCAGAGGTATGAAATTTTTTGCTTCATCTTCGACTCGACATAGGTGCATCTTATGCCCGCAAGCACCACCGCATAGATAGTTTCTGAGTGGAAAAGTTGTTCGAGTTTTCTGCTTCGCATGTTTCTGAATGGGCAGTGGATACAGATTGAATGATGAAACTTCGACAGCATCAACTGCATATTTTCCGGTCTCTCATGTGTCCGGTGCAACGTTTAAAAATTTTCTTTTCTTAGAGCTTCTCAATGCAGTCGTCATGAGAAACGCCACGTGAGGGGCACGTTCGTGAAAAATTTCTTCGAGCACTAGCAATCGCGAATGAAACAAATTTTACATTACCTGAGATGATGAGTCGCCTAATTCTTCCATTTGCATGATTCTGGCTGATAGGTAAAAAGGATCTGGATGCGAAGGCTTTTGATCTTGCCTACGACTTATTTTAGGCCAAAAACTTTTACTTCGAGTCAGATATGAACTTGTCGTGAAAGTATCCATTTCATAGACGGTTTCAAAATGATGGAGTCTGTCGCGCGAAAACTGTCATCTAGTGTTTATCATAATGTCGATTTCTTTCGAACTTCGTAGAAAAAAAACTTTGTTAAAACTTAACTTATAGTTGGTACAACTGGCTGACTTCTATCAAAATTTCTTCGGTGGGGTATTTTTTTCTCCAAATTTTTCGTCCGCAGCCAGGGGCTTTGGTCATTTGGAGACCTGTATATTATCTAACAAGCCGTTAGATTCTTGATCACTTTCGAAAGCCTCAACCCGCCGCGTTTTTTTCTTCAGGTCCCACTGCATTACATACGTCTCCGTTCATAGAAATTACCTCCGAGTTCAACTCTTAAGTGATCTAAATGATTGCTTGCTGTTAAAGTTTCATTTAAAGTCAGTCGTTTTGTGAAGGCTGTTGGTCCCGGCCGCTAAGACCAATTTAACCGGTGTTACGTTGAATGAAAGCTGAGATTCGGAATACTACCATCTTCTGGACAGCAGCCTTCATCTAACATAGTCTTGATGAAATGCATTCATGATCCCTTCACAGTTGCGACAAACCTCAGAGTGCTGTCGTTTTTCAGTAACAACTTTGCTCAACAACTCTTTTTATGCTCAAAAACTTTTTGTTTATGCTCTAAAGTGACCTTGAGCAAAATCATTCATAATGATTGCAATGCTCATACAAAAATGCGGTTGAAATTCCTTCGGAATGTTATTTGCTCCCGCTAAGTGGTAGATGTGTTGCTGTTGAAAAGCATGAACTTTTGTAGTACCACCGTTAACTTTTTTCCGGTTATGTTTATCTCAGTTAGATAGCATTTTTAATGTCGTTTGGTGTAGTGTCCCGGAGTATGATGCGCTCATGAGCATTAAAAGTGCAGTTGATTTGTGCCCAGATTTATGAATAAAATGAGCTTATCCGACCAAATGCTGCTCTACAGCATTCAATGATGCCTTTATATTTATTCTTTGTGACGTTGGCTCTCGAGTTATGGCCTGCTGAACTTTCCAGCACCTCCTGACGTCCCTTCTCCCACCTTCTTAACTATTATTTCTGACAACGGGTCTAGTTGAGATCAGCTGTACTTTTTATTGTGTGTGTCACTATGCGTAGAGATTAGCCAAACCGTTCGTGCCGATTGCGTTTTGGATTCTGAAGTCCTCACAACGGTGAGTGAAACTATTGGTGGATGCTTGGCGCATTCCCACCTTGACGATATCAGTAATAAAACGATATATGAAACTAGTTTTTGTTAAAGGATCATCACTTGGATACGTTCCTGCTAGCATGTCAGTCCTTGAGTTCGACGGACAAGAAGAATCCACCGGTGAGCGAGACGGATCTGAAGAACGCAATTCGAGGTGTCATTAAGGCACGGCCTGAGCCCATGGTGGCGTTCTTGTATGTCGTCCTCGACAAGCTGCTCGCGCTCGTGGTCAACCCACCATACTCAGGTTCGTTTTTGGGATTGCCTATAAGCGTGGTCGAATGAGGTCCTTATTTCTTCCTGAAAATGCCGGTTTTTATGTTGTAGTGGTCAGCTTCCGGTTCCGTCTATATTGCTTTTAGTCTTGTCTGTGAACATAGTTGAAGGCTTGGATTGCAACTACAACGGTAGTGTGTAGACAACCGCTCAGGAAGCAGGTGATATGTGACCGATAGCTTTTCATACGACTTAGGTCTGGTAAGAAATTGGAGCGGTTATGTGGTCATTTGCCTGTTGCCACTGGTGCTTATTTAGCGCAATGAGTTGTATTGTTGATAAAGTTTTTTTTTCAGCATCTGTATCGGGATGTTGTTTCGAAGTTCTTGGACATCTTGTGAAAATCTGCACAGTTCTGCTGGATGGATTCTGTGATGCGCACGGCCGCAGTTCGCTTCTGACGACATACATTCACTATCACAAGATAGCACTCAAGGGTAAGCCTTTGATTCGAGCTGTTTTTCTTACTTCTCTTCTGAGATCGACTTTTCTGAATGGGCCAAGAGCCGATTGCTATTTACATGGTGCCACCATCGAGGGTGTGTATAGGTTTGCACCAAAAGGTGCATATAGGGGGCTGTGACAGATGAATTATGAAATGCCGCAGGCGGAACGGATTAAACAGCAGCCGAAAGAAGCCCACTTCGGAACGGCCGTCCACTTACTTGAATTTTTCTACGTGTCAATTTCCTTGTTTTCTATTGTTTTCGTTATTTTAGTTCTTTCTTAACAGAGGGATGGATACAGTTTCAGAATCGACAATATTACCACAGTACGTGTCAACAAAGACGACTCGTGAAGAGAGCACTGTCCATGCACCAAGCTCCCCAGAGAGCCAGCATCTCTTCGACATTATAAGTGAGAGTTTCAGATTTTTGCCTAAGTTCACAATTCCGAACATTTGAGTAATGATCGTTTGTTTAAAGGAATATCTTCCTGAATCATGATCCGGATCACTCTGACCATTGGTGTTTGTATACATCTGCAGAGTTGGGATAATATTATCGAAGGAAGGTATCATCTGATGGCGGTGATGGAGAGGCATTAACTCTGTTACAGTATGACTGAAGTGCCGGGAACGGGTCGGTTTAGGCTTTTGTCGGTAAAGCTGCGACGGGGAAGGGGTCGTGATATTTGTGAGGCTTATTTAACATGTTGATCTATCGATTTTTCATTGAACATTAATCTGAACAATTGACAGTTTGTTCACTTCATCTGTGAAGGCGAACAATGGCGATCGATACTCCAAAGATTTTTTCAGAAGATTTCGAGCGGTCGAACTGTATGAGGGCAATTGGAGAAGGTGACGAGAGAGAGGCGACCAAAAAGGTATTACTTGCATTCGCAACGTTTAATCTCTCTAGTTGTTTTTGATGAGACGACTCTCCGAAATGCTGAAAGGAATTCATTTGCATATGTTGTTGTAGGTGATGCACGAAGAACTGGCACTGCAATGGGTGATGAGTGGTGGAGCAGCTCGTGAAATGGCCTTTCTCAACGCGTGGTTCTTTCTTGAGCTCATGGTTTGTATTCTTTTCGTCGCCATTCGTTTTTTTCTTTCAAAATCATGAATGTAGTTCAGTTTTTTGAGTTGACATGTCTGTGCGATCCCTTTTAATTTTTGGCAGGGCTCTCCGATTACCCTCGCCGTATATGATTTGATTAAGGGCGAAACTCTCCTCTGCGTCTGCCAGTATAAGGAGCTGCTGAAGGTGCAAGGTGTATTTCGCTCAGTTGCCATTTGTCTGAAAAATGTTTTTCACAATATTTCAGCTTTACTACCGACATAGTTAACTGCAGTCTTGGTTTTAAGTCTTCCGAATGATCGCTTCGATCTGTTAGCGGTGGTTTGATGGGGTGATTTTTGAATGGCTGACTGAAGCCTTATCAACAGATGTTGCAGAACATTTGTTAGATCATCAGACATATCAGGTTTACACTTTCTTTGATCCTTTTCTGCTTGTTTTCTAGAGTTTTTTTTTTTAGGAGAGGGGAGAGTGGGAGTCACAGTATGAGTAGCATCATAGTATTGCGACACGCCATATATTTGCCCTGTGTTTGACCTCTTGCCTAATTCTTAAAGCAACCCTTTTTGGGGAGGAGTGAGGAGTGGAGGGCTGATATTTGGATGATTGGTGCGAGGCAGGTTAGTGTGTGCCATTCTTAAATTGGCTGCCACTGAAATGTGAAATCATGCCACTTTTGTTTTTTTCTTCCTTTTAATACCACTTTTCGGCATACGCTTTCGACTGTGCCTGATCATATATTGCGTACATGTGCAGCTGCATGTGACAATTGCCTGCACTTTATACCCTCACGTCAGCAAGTCCCGCATTATGATAATATCAGATTATCTGGTGTTTGATTCTACTACCTGTCCTGGTGTGATATCTTTTCTAGTGTCTGTGATGCGGTCTAGAACTCGTAGGAATTTATTGCCCTATCATTCAGAAAAAGTGAGCCTTAATATCCCAGTGCTTGTTAGAGGTCGTGTGCTGCGAACGTTTTTTTTTTTTGGATCGAAAACGCTCATGCTTGAGTACCGTCACAGTATTGCAACGGGCCATGCTTTTGACCTCGTGCCTAATTCTTGAAGCAGACTCCTTCTCGTGCTCTGAGATAGTGATGTTCTCTTTAGGAGGTTTTATACAGTACCTCAGGTCCAGTCATCCCGAGTTTCACACCTTGCTTCTCTCCAGCATGCATCCGAAGCACTTCTTATTAGTCATGGTACTCGCTGACGTAGAATATGATTGCGAGATTAATACAGGGCTAAAAGCAAAATAAACTGATACAAGATGTCTACAGGTGAAATCAATGGCCGAGTATTTATCGCTGTCGAATCGACTCTATTTGCCAAGGAAGCTACGTTTTGGAGACGCCTTTATACAGGATCTGAACGCACTGTCGCAAGCAATGGTCGGAGAAGTAGTAAAGCGTACGTCGAAAGATCCTAGACAGGTTACCTGTCTCATTTTGCTGACCTTACCGTGATGTCTAGATTGCTGCTGCGCTTTTCAGCCTTGATTTCCTTCGAATTAGGTGTAGTGCTCTCTGTTGGTAGAGGTTAGAACGTTATTGGGTGTGCTATAAGCCGATGGCTTTATTAGGGATATTTGAAAGTCCCGTTATCAGTTTTTTCCCACAAATTGCATAATGCCTGTGATAAAGTTCCTGATAGCGCCGAAATGAGATAAAAGAGGCATCTTTTGCTTTTGACTCTATTGCAGAAATATCAGCCGTAATTGTTTTTTATAACTGAAATGTGGTGTTTATTGGTTTCGTTTTCCCCACCGATTTGCTTTGTTTGCTGGCAGAGAGGTATATACCTTTTCGTGATATTTGCCGTGAATGACGACTCTCCGCGAAAAAACCACAATCAAAGGTCGTAGGGTGGTGCGAGTGGACAAGCTCACCGATATTTGTCAGATGCACCTTTTACACTCTTCCTCAGCGGTTCTTTTGTTACGTGATTGTTCAAGGGACATCGACATAATGATGCGCGACATAAGTGGAAACATATATGAATAGTCTTCCGACAATGATGATAGCGCCTTCTCACCTAAACAGCTTTTCGTATGGTTTATGTAAGTGATATATTGCAGTCGCAATCTATCAATGCGTCATGGGCGTTCTTCCTTCGAGACTCCTTCTCGCTTATGGATCGCTCATTCGTCATGAATCTCGTTAAGCAGTATAATCGGGAACTCGCCGCCAAGATTGTGTAAGCATTTTGTTGGGTCATTTGCTGTTTCCATATGTACTCATTGAATGGTAATTGGTTATCGTTTCTTCTTCTTTTTTTGATTCTTAGCTGTATGTCCATTCTGAATGCTCGAAGGGGGTGTTTCTGTTTCCGGAGACGAATGTCAAGAATGAAGCGCACTTGCAAAGGAAGGAGTGTTTTAAGGATGGTTAAAAGCTTTCACACATTACTTTACAGTGTTTCGAGTGAGCCATGCACCACAACATTGATGTTGCTTAAACTCGATTTTGTAAGGATCATCTCCTCGCATGAACACTTCGTCGTACTCAATTTGCCGTTGGGTCTTACCGCTCCGTACGGAATGGTGAGCAGTCATTCTGGGGGATCATTCCATGTATGTGATCTCTTTTACTTTTCACCTACTTGTTGTGTTTTTGCTTCCAGTCTTGTGCACTTATAGGCGTTTTTCTTTCGAGAGTTCGCAGGGAGTGAAACATATTTGTGAATAACTTTAGCAAAGGTGATGCTACATTTATTATTGAGGGAGAGCTATTAAAAGGGGTATAATTGATAGTGGAAAATGGATTGTTCTAGGGATGAACTGACGCTTTATAATCTTAAGAATCGGTCTAGGAACGGAGAATGTTGCAAGCTTTGGTAGGGTTCATAATTGAGTGTTGCATGTATTCGACGATTTCTCACCATACCTTCTTTGCCCAACAGAGGTTGTTGGAGCGTTTAAGTGTGTGCTGCAAAGTGTTATTGGTGAAGTTTGGGAAATTCAGTTTGATGACCAGCTCATGCTTGTTGAGAGCTGATTTGCTGCATTTCATTGGCTGGTGGAATGAGTGCTGTAATGATTAACAGTATCGTCGATCACCTTTGAAACGAATTCTTTTCTGACCTTTCTTGTCTGCATATTTTAGCTGAGGAATGATCACGTCTTTCCATGTTTTACCTCCTCTTTCGGTCTTTTGTCGTCTCAGAAGACGTTATCGTAGAGCCAAGCTCTTTTGAGCTGTTCAATGAAATTGCATAAGCTCGACGAAGCTGAGAAAGGTAAAGTCAGACTAAAAAGGTCAACTCAATACTTTACAGTCAATTGGTCACTTTTTCAGTGGCTGTACAGCGCAAACCTGCTATGACATCTCGTTTCATGACATTTTCCAATAAACGTTATTTTTAGTCTGCTTCACCTGCTTTGACTGTTGCATCGAGTGGATCTTCGGAAGGAAGTGGTACAGTAACATCGGCGTCGATCGGAACACACAGTTCAGCACCGCAGCTACAACCACCCAGCCCCAGCAACTCCAGCCTCAGCAGCAGGTTGTTACCTTTGTATTCAATAGCTTAATATTTGGCCGTCCATTCTGTGTTGCACATTCAGTTCCTTCAGTATACTCAATGCCTAAAGTTGTTCTGCTATCGATTGCTAGCCCAGATTTCTTCCCCTCGACCTTTTCCTTCTTTGATTCCGATTCCCCCACCGAAGCCCACGGAGTATTTCCTTAAAAATATTTTTGAATATTGCCCAGTACAAATTCGTTTGGTTATTCACCAGTATTCGGATGGATCTGAATTTTTTTTCCGTCACAACCACTTCAAATATACGTTGTGTGCGTCTGCATAGTAAGTGGAGCCTCCCTTCGAAGACCAGCGATCGTCGAGCCAAGCTACGACTTTACTTCAGTTCCGTGGAGCGATCGGCTGCTGATGCAAAAGCTGATGCAGCTTTGTTTGTGTTTTTTTTTTTTTTTTTTTTGCTGAGCACTCGCAAGCTTATAAGAAACAAGGATGATATTCCCTGTTGTGAGTTAAGGCAGCCATCGAATACATGGTTAACTGACGCAGTAAGCATTGTAGCTTTATTTTAGAGACATTTTTTCGAGTCGAGGCTTATTTTGTGTGGATCAGCTGTCATGTGTTTGTGTGGATCGTGGTGCTGACCTGAGCTATATTCTGCAGGAAGTGAAGCCTAGTCTGACTTGATCGCTTCTTTGTGACCTGTTGATCTCAGTAATGATATGCTTGCTATAAAGACTTCTCTTTTTTCGGAGAAAGTCAACAATGTTTTCTGAACATCTAAGGTCAGAAACAAAAGAAAAGGGGAATTCACAAGAAAAATCGTGCTGTTGATGCTGTTGATCTGTCTGCTGCCTTCTGTACGGGCCAACGTCCTTGATCAGCCCGATTCCCCGACCACCACCACTGAACTCCTTCTGGCCCGCATCGCCGGGTCATTGATCACTGCTCCAACGTTTTGCTCACCGCTGTTAGACCAATGCCACCAACCTGACCCGTCTAACGTAATTGCCACGACCACTGACTTGTTGACCGACACCACCGTTTCTGGCCACCCTAGCATGCCCGATACCAATTTCTTCTTGCGTTCAGCAGCGGAGTTACCCGAGTAGCTCCACTGACACCTCAAACTCGGGTAATTAAACCTTTAATTGACGCATCGCAGTGACGCACGAAGGCTGACATTGAACAATACGATCCAAGTAGCGAACAAAGTACATAGCATTAAATGGTATCAGTGACGAGCTGGCAATGGGAAGGGCCGAAAGCCCTAAGCGCGTTTCATCTCGTCCCCACAAGAAGCACTTTTGGTGGTGATTTCTCTCCGTTCATTGCTAACTAAAGGCCCACTAAATAGGGAAGACCTGCAAGGGCTCCAGGATCGCCACAACACAACGACGCAGCAGCATCCATGTCCAACAGCACAACGAACAACATGAAGCAACGAGAGCCACGAAAAACAATTCAAATGAATTATCCCACTCACACATAAATTGCCACGAGCAGACCTCCAGCGCAGAATCTAGGACAAAAATAGAAGATACAAATACCAATCGACTGCATTCAAAGCACGCCCACCAGTACCGATGCACAAATCATGCGCATCATTAGTCATATTCTTGTCTCCTTTTATACCCTCTTTTGGTTTCTCACAATAGCCTTTGTTACATTCAAAATACTTATTTGTTTTGGCTGCTCTCTTTGTTCATTTGAAAATTGCCCTTTTTTGGGCACGCTGTCTTTGTTATATCGAACGGTCAGAAGCATTCCTTTTTTACCCCGTGGCTGCCTCTACCCTTTGGCGGATTTCCAGCCATATATTACAATGTTCATTTTATATACTCCGCGACTGGTCGCGACACTTGCCTCGTTATGGGCTATTGATCTCAGTACTAATTGATTACCGCTCTTAAGTGATTGACAAGAAATTGGTTTACATATTTCATTCCACAGGGCGTCGAGTCAGGCTGCCGAATCTCACGGTTCAGTTGGTTCGGCCGAGTTGACTGCCGATTTTCGCTCGCGGCATTTTATCATCGGTCTGGCGCTTGCAGATCTCGCAGCGGTTTTGGAAACTCCGAATACTCTTCTCCACGCGAGGTGAGTTTGCTTGGTCTAAACTTAATGGATTTCTTCATTCATATTGGGACTATCGGAGCTCTTTGTTGCATATTGCTGCACATTTTAGCGCGAACTGGGAATAGAGAATTAGGGGTGAGAGGATCGCTCAGGGAGGGGATATTGCTGCAACGCTGACTGGGAAACGCCGGACTTATTCTGAATTTTGGAGGCGCTTAAAAGTACACATGCATATATTAATTGGCGCTGTGATCGGAATTGACAACTACACCGCACATGTTTTCTGCTTCATATTTCGCTTGTAAGTTCACTGCTTCCAGATATGTAGGGAATCATCGATGTATTTTCTCTTGCTTCATGTAGTCCTCCCGAGAGTGGGTATGCCTTTGGGCAGAAGGAGAGGGGATGGCTTTGAGCTCGTACGTTTCTTCTGGGTGAGAGTGTAATCTGTAGGAGGTTGATCGGTGAATCAGTGCACTGGTTACATTGGTAGGCAAAATAACGGCGACCACTGAGAGGCAAAACGTGAATATTTCGAATGGACTTTAGTGCTCTTGAATTGGAGCATTTTTCCAATAATTCACAATAAACGCACAAGGTTGTTAAAGTTGACTTGAAAAGACAACGGCTGGATGTCATTTTATTTGATAGCTGCGCAAGCTGTCATATCGGCATAGGCGAACCTTTGGCCTTCGTGGCTTTAATGACCGCATGGCACTTTTCTTGGAGCGCTAGTCAACCATCCTCAATGCTGTCGTGTCGACATGCGAACTTTGGTCGATCAGCATCGTTTGCGATTTGGAAAACCTTTGTATAGCCACCCTTCATTTGCAGGTTGCATAACCAAAGCTGCCATCGAGCTTCTCGAGAAGACTGTCTTTTTAGGTTTGAAGTTCGGTAAATTTGTAATCGTATTCCTGACGGTGTTGTGTTCAGGGCTGTTGGATTGATAAGAAATTTGTTGTCTTCTCATGAATCGGATTCGCGCCTATTGGATTCGAGTGTGAAGTCGCGGGTTGCTTCGCTTTATTTGCCGTTGGTGGGCATCGTTCTAGACGCCAGTTCACAACTCTACGACCCATATGCAAGGGGTTGTTCTTCAAGAGGCAGTATCGGATATGCAATTGCCTCGTCATTTTCTAGCACGTATGTAATTCTATAACACTCCCTTTTTACGTAACCATTGCAGCAGAGGCTGCATGTTATCTACGCCATCGGGATACGCGATCTGTGATGCACAGGAATGGCTACCTGACATGAAACATTCTGTTGAATATTATTAGTTGCGACGTTTTTGTGGATGTGCTAATGAGCTGTTAATTATTTTTGGATGTGTTAATGAGTTATTAATTATTTTCATGCATGAACTGGTTTCTCTGTGGGTGGTAGATCACGTTTATGTACTTGCACTACGATCCGCACACCAGCTTTTTTATTTGCATTTCGAAGGTTCTTCTAGTCAATCCTTAAATGTCCTAAAAAGGTTCTGTTTGACACGATTTTTTTTATTCACGGCAATGTTTGCGTAATTGGTTTTTTAAAGGCGTTCTTTTGCGATGGAGACCGAAAACGGCATCGTAAGCGATAAAGTCATGATGGCGATTGGAGGGTTAAGCAGCTCGCCGCCATGTTCACCGCCAGCCGAACGCACACGAATGCCACTTATCAAGCCGACACTTTCTTTGGAGATCACTCGCCAGGTGATACATCTTCCAGCGCGGTGATAGGTTGCACATATCTGCATCTGACTGTGAAATTAGCAGTTCATCTTTCTTTGCAAATAGCAACTGTGAAACGATACGGTTTAACTGGACTTTGCCTAGGCAACGGAGTAGGGCTTGATCTCTGTCAGTTTGGCAGAAGTAGAGAGTTTCGCGATATCGCCTTTTAACTGAATATTGCCTTAGAAGAATAGTCGGACGGTCACCATAGGAGTAGTTGCATCGGTTGGATGAACCACGAATTTTGCTTGTACTTGGTGAAAACCGCTCGAAGTGCCTTGATGCTCGAACAGAAGCGTGACCTTAATATTCGCTTCGGGTATAAGTGATTTTGCTTCCTTCACCGTTTAGCTGTAATTGACTATGACGACAGGCAAATTGCAGCCAAGTTCCCGAAGCAACAAGCAAGTCGCTGAAAAAGTTCGTGTAGGGAAAGAAGAGAAAAGTGTGCAGTTTTCAAAGTCTGCCGCGTATTGGAACGTGGCACTCAAAGCCTCTTGCACATTGAAATTTAGCGCGTAAAGATCCTTAGGTGCTAAGGCATGTACTTATTATTGGCTAATTCAGATCTTATGTTCTTTGTTTTCACTTGTGCAAATGGAAGTAGGCTTTTCGGCTGCGTGGATGTGTCTGAGCACGTCTTGGCTTGATTCTTTGTTCTTAATTACTTGGATAAGAATTTGTCGGAATTAAAAGGCGTGGGTAGGTGGGTTCATAGCAGATAGGTTGGGGAGTCCAAAAAAGTTTATTTCCGCTGCAAGACACTCTATCGGATGGATTCACTCGTTTGAAAATGTCATTTCCCACTTCATATATGGAAAGCGGCACTCAGGGATCTGAAGGATGATGACGAGGAGAGATAGGGCAATTTTGTGGCTTGAGAGTTTCCAATTATTTAATGAGTTTTAGGCTAGTGTTCTCTATTCTTTTGACGTCTTTTTTTCTATTGAAAATCCCGTTTCGTGCGGGAATGTTCTGTAGTTGTTATTTTTCTTCCGAATTTGGGCACATGATGGTCAACAGCAATTTTTCTTTCAATAATACACTACGAATCTCGACGAGTTGTTTGTTAATTCATTCGGTTCAGTTGGTGGCTTGCTTGTGCTGGGCGATCAAGAATATGGATCGGACGACGCTGCGTCAATGGGTTCGCGAATTGTCTCCGAGTCGTCTTCTGCAGTTTCTGGATGTGTTGCAACTGGCTGTTTCCTGTTTTGAATTCAAGTGTTGTACGCCGGCGCAGGTTTTTCTTCATTTCTTGACGTATTCTCCAGCATCATGCAAAAAATAATTGTTATGATTAGCTGTTCTGTGAAGGTCATTTGCAATCCAGAAATTTAGCATATTTGTTTGAATGCTGCAAGTAGTCCGTCGTATTTTATGTCAAGCACCTGAGTGAGAGATAAAGTTGGGGACGAGGAGGGAAAGAGATGGGAGAGGGGGCAGAGGAAAGGTCACTCGCTTGCGTCCTTCGAGAAAGTGAGCAAGTGATGGTCAAACATTCACAGTCGTTAATTCTATCCTTGTTATTGTTCTGAATGGAGGTAGTTTAAAAGGATAAAAGGGCGGAATTTAGGCGAGTGGCGATGCAGCAAGCGAAGAGATTCGTCAGAAGCTAGAAGAGGTGATAATAGGGAACAATTCCTCGGCGAAGGAGCTACTCAGGAAGAAGTCGCGTGGTGCGGCGGATAATGATGGAGTTCGATGGCGTAAGGAGGCTCTTGGCAAGAACTCGTGGAAGAGCAATGCTTACAGCAGTGGGTGTCACTCTTCGGAAGAGCAGCCGAGTTAGTCACTATCTTTCAGAGAAGCTACGTTACGCAAGTTAAAGCATTTAGTGTCGTTTGGAGAGTGTGAGTCGCGTGCTTTTAGTAAGGTAACAACCATCGAGTCAAGGCTTTTGCTTTTACCAGATATTTCGGCAACCAGTAGAACAATGCAAGACCAGTCCTGCCACAATCCAACTTTCAGTGCTTTTGCAATCAGGAAACAACTGGGGAACAGCCATCCGAGTTGAAGGAATAGTGCGAAAGGGGTTTTGTTTGCCAGAAATGTTGAGTGGCATTAGCAGAAGAATAGGCTGTGTGCTGTAGAATGGAATGACTGTGTCTTTTGTAGGAGGAATTTTGCAAGTGATGAGGCTATTGTCTGAACGAATTTTTTTTTGGTTATTTTCTGAATTTACTAGTGAAGTAACGAAGTTTGTATTCGCGACGATTCCGTATTGCAGCTTTGTGTTTTGGTCATTAGCGATGTTCATTTTGATGTTTTCATCAATAAGATTGAGACACTTCTACGTCGTTTATTTATTCATTTATTTATTTATCTACTTATATATTGCAGTTAACGAGCAGGAGATTGCACTGGAGGCCTCTTTGTGTACTGAAGTCTCTCTGACAGTGTTGGACACATTGGAACTTCTGGTTCGCGTTCTATCAGTGCCTGGTTCCGATCATCTCTTCTTTGTGTTGCCGTCTGTTTTAAGAGTCATTGTGAGTTATTCTTTCAGTCTGCAGTTTGATTCATTGTATTATTGATTTTAAGTGGCGTCACTACTTCCGCTTAGAGAATTTGTTTATTGTTTTCCAAGCCTTTCAACACACTTTTAAGTTGCTTTATTTCGCATATTTTTAGTGGACGTCAACGATGAGGAATCTATTATAGAGCATCTCTTGCTCTTCTTTTTGCGTCACTTATTATTTCGATAAGAATATATAGCGAAATATGCTAATAAATGTTTCAATTTTTGTTTGCCCTTCAAATTTCACGTTCTTCTTTTCGCTAAATCGGCACTTATCGCAAATTTTTCTCGGCGAAGTTCGCGTCAGTTCGTATTGCACGCAGAGTTGAGTGAAAAAAACGGGGTCTGCAGAGATTAGATGTAACCGATGAGATAAGACCAGATAGTTGCGAGCGTTTTTTATGATTCGTTCATTTAACAAATTTGCGCTAAATTTCGTGTCAATGAAAGCCCACTTGTCGGCATTCCGTTTTCGCCTTCGACCGTTTTTTTTTTAATCAGACGTTTGTTTCATGAGAGGGTCTTGTGGCTTGTACATATTGTTAGTATAGGTGTTCAGATGAGTTCATAGAGGATGCCGCTGTCCATGTTGACGACAAAATATAAGTGTCATGTTCAATTCAAATTCGTAACATCAGCGACACTTTTTCTGAGGGATGGCAAAGAGAGAGGAGAGGAGGGTGGGGGGGGGGGGGAAGGAGGGGAGGGGAGGTGATGCCTAAACGCCCGATGTGCCCTTCCCAGTCGTAACGCCGCGAGAGCATCAGTAACTAAGTTAATTACGATGCATTTGTGCAACGATTTGTTAGGCACCGTTGTTTGCTAAAGAATGATTTGGGACGTTTTTGGTTCCCATGTTCAGAAGACGTAGGTGGAAGATGCTTTTCATTTGAAAATAAAGAGTTGAAGCGTCACCAGACGTCGACAATAGGGTCACGTAACTTGCGTATCTAAGCGAATAGTAGCGAATTCTTGTTTAGCGCTTGTGGTAGTACGGATCCCCATTAATCAAACTGTCCATATTTTGCACTTCTTCGGTGATTCTACATCGCCCGCCGCTCGGGCAAAAAAGTCTCTTCCTGGATGTATATGGGGAAGGTCAGAGTAGAAGTTTTAAATTTTTTTTTTCATTTTCATTGATCCGGTTCAGGTTTCCGTCCACACCTCATTATTCTTCTGCTTGCATCTTCACTTTCGGAAAGGATGGTCACCACTGTCATAGGAGCAAAACGTTTTCTGGATCGCAAGGGTTCATAGCTCATGTTTAGGCTGGTGGCGTGTGAAGGGGGGGGGGACTGAGATACAGCTTCGGGAGCCTGGTGATACAAGTTGTGTGGCAGGCTGCTTGAAATGAAGACTCGCTTGTTGTTCGCGGCGCCTTCCTCGACAGCACTCGGAAGAGATGCCTGCTCATACTCGGGTTTTTGGTGCCATACTTTTTCACTTATTCTAGTAAATTGTGGATGAAAGGAATTGTCCTCATTCACCTCACAGTATCACTGCAGCGATGTGAAGCAGCAGCGGGCAGTTGTAATGGCATCTGTTATTCGCTTCGTTGTTCATTGCAGTTATGATTTATTTTGTCTGAAGGGGCAACATGAGATGTCATAGTGAAATAACGTTATTTGTTGTTCATTAGAGGTTATGGGGATTGTATTATTGCAGTTAGTTCGATCGCAATATTGACGGTCACTTTTGAGGTTGTATTCGTTCGGGTGCCTGCTCAGGTTCATGGTGTGCGGTCATGCCTGAAGTGTTATGTTCATGTCGTTTTGCAGATGCACATGTTGGCGTGCAATCAATCGGTGCACAGCCTCGAGAATATATTTGCAAGTCAAAGGGCACTTGTGATTAAATACCCAGATTTGCTCTTCGAACAGGTAGATTTGTTTGTTTTGATTGCACTCTGCGCATTATTTATCTCGAGTTTAGTGTGATCATACAAAAGTTCTTTCTGCAAGGTAAATCTGTAAGTGCATTGTTTTGAGGAGAATTGTATACGGCAATCCGTTGCCTAGCTGTAACCAGTTGAAATGAATGCTTTCCCTCTTTAAAGTAGTTTGCGCTTTATTGCGTTCAGTAATACGAATTTTGTAATTTTGTGTTTCCTTTACAGTTTTCATCAAAGTGTTGATAATGTTTGAGCTGACATTTCTCTGTTTCTGCGTTATTGAGGTTTCTTCCGACAATATGCACTCTTTAGATTGCTCATGATTCAGGCGGAATGAGGGCCAAAAATTTAGCTTTTTGGTATGTATGCGTTTGCTTTCCCGTTTTTCTTTACTTCCAACCGATAGAGACGTATGGCTGGGTTGCCTGAATGGAACTCACTTGAACCTTTTCTCGCGAGCTATTTCATCTAAGAAATATTCTCAGTGGTACTAGTTTGCTAACAGTTTATATTAAGGAATATTAGCAGGCTGGTCATAACTTCCATATTGAGCCACAACGAATTGCTTTAAATTTGAACCCCTGAGATCATTGCGATACTACTGAGTGGATTTTTCTTTCACCCGGATGTGATCGAAGACTTGTTTATCTGCAAACTGAAGTGAACACTGATTATACACAGAGCTGTAGTGAGCGTGGCTGTTGTATTTCCTGAGGAGAATTGAGAACTGAATATATGGGGATGGGAAGGTGGAGTGATATGTTCGAACATCATTATATATGTCTCTCAGCAGGGCGAGCGAGCTATTTGGCAGTTGCTTTTCAGTTTGTTGATTTTCTGTCGATGTAAGCGAAGCTTTTTTTACTTGAAGGAAACGGAGCAATGCGGCGAGTTGTGTCTGCATCTGCTGCGGCACTGCGCCTCGCGATTGCCAACGGTTCGGTCACAGGTATCATTTCGGCGTTTTGTGATTGGCATCGTTAATTAATTAGCCGCATTTTGTCATGTGCTTTTAGACCAAAAGCTTTAATAGGTAAAAGCAACCCCCACTAATGTTTCATATTTTGGTTTATTTTCAGAGGTGAAAAGTTATCGTTGCAAATGCTGATATCAGCAATTCAAAAATGAAATTCTGTGTGATGAAAATCAGAAATCGTTATGGCAATGAATGAAGTGATGGGAAATCGAAAAGGTGAAAACGGTGAAAATTCGCCTCAGCGAATGATACACGTGTTTCTGTTATGGCAACATTTAGAAGCTCAATCGAGATTTCGACTTTGAGGAATCGGTTGTTGAGGGCAGGTGGAGGAGGGGGGGGGGGGGGGGGG
>JAARMF010001937.1:0-19064 GCA_022844705.1 Toxascaris leonina
GTGGATTAATTCGAAAGCAACACTTCTTCTGGTATGTTCTTTTAAATTTCTCAGTGAAACTTTATAAGGGGCGTATATGATGCCACGCAGAGTTTCTTCAATGCTTGTAAGCTTTTTTATTGGTCAATTGAGAAGCAAAAGATCGATGGGTGACTAATTTCTAGATTTCAGAGAGCTTCAGGGTGATTTATATCGTCTCAGTCAGTGGTCTAATTCTTAGCAATCGCATATTGATTTGAAGCATGAGTACTCATCAAAAATCTCGAAAGCTTTGCTTTCCATAGGCAATTCTCTTCGAAATGTGTGAATGTTCGTTGAGGTATCTCAACATTGGAAAATTTGCGGTGAATGGGTAATGAATAAGGATAGCGTGGCAGGTTGTTGAAGTATTTCAATAACTATACACAGGATATTCTAGAAATATTTCCATAGTTCGCAGTCATCTCATTCTTGATCTTGATTGTACAATGTGGTTACTCATCGTTTTTAAAGTGAAAATAGAGATATCAAGAGATAAAAGAACATATTTCATAAGATCAGCTCTCCGAACAATCTTTTCACTTCCGCACAACCCAAGTTTTGATGTTCGACGAGAGGTTTTGGCCTAAAATCACTTGACGATAATCGCTTTTTATTCAATCTCATATTGTGCTTAAAATTGTTGGCCATTTCTCTCACAAAAAGTTTCATTCGATGTTCGTTCACTTCAATTGGTATAATTTTATCACGAACTAATAACATTCAATCGTTTCCACGAATCTCATGCTTGGGTTCAGTTTACGATTTCTCAAGATTTCATGTCACGAGAGTATAGAATGAATTTTCTCTCGATACGGTTTCAGCATATGAGATATTTGCGTGCATTAATCGCTGAGAACATTTCGATTTGAGGAAAATCTCTAAGTTTTTTGGTTAATTGATGCCGATTCTCTTTATTTATTTATATGTTTTAAGTGTTTTCCATTTTATTCGTGAAATAAATATTCGGCAACAACTGAGAGAGTAATATTCGAGAATTTGGCATTCGATAAAGGCAATCACTACACTCCAACATAGCCCAAATTCTATTCAATTGAATGCAAAAAATTTTGAGCGGAAATCGCACCACTTTCATTGCTTATTGCTAGTGGAGCTTTTTGTTTTATGAAGCGGAAAATGCGCCGAAAAAAAAAACGTTGCCGTAGGCAGTTGGTTTTAAGCAGTGCAAAAAGATGAAGACTTTAATCTTTTTAAAGCATACTCATTGCTGCACAGCTTCGCATCTCCACTAGTCGATTGCGTCGACACACGCATGTTGAGTTGTATTCTTCAAGTTGAAGTTGATAATGCTCGTGTGCGATTGCTTGAATTTAGTTTTTATTTGACGAAGATTTTCAACAACTTAGCGCTGATTGTTTTCCTTTCGAAGTGAATCGCGACATTTTTCAATTTATGTGGTGAACGATAATGTGGGAAAATTGTTGAAAGAGCGGAAGCAATTCTCGCTCCCATAGAGTCTCATTTCTCCTATCTTCTAGTGTTGTTGTTGATTATAATGCTATAGCTGTGAGTAATAATGACGTTAAAACTTCGAATGCAATAGCTACCGTGAGATATGTGTGAATAGAGCTATTTGTGCTACGATAAGATGATGCCTTTGTCGTCTTTTATTGCGTTCTATTAATTCTCACACAATAAATTCTTTGATGAGCACACAAACCTTCATCAATAACGTTACGTTGTCGTTGTATTTATTCCATACTTCAAAAGAAAAATAATTCTAGCTCACTCGAAACTGTTTGATGCCGTTGATTGAGGTGGCTCTTCCGAATAAATATTGTTACTTTTTTTCTTTTATTGTTGTATTTACCTTGTAATCCCTCATTATGAAAATCATTTTTCTCCATCTAGTCGAACAATAAAATCATCTACGCTTAAAAAGATTCTTTTGAGTTTGTGTCAGAGTTATCGCGATCATAATGTTGTTGGTGTAGTTCGAATTGAAAATGAGCAATAGACTATAGAGAGACTATAGACTTCATTTCCTCTGAAAGAAGAGATACGAAATGAGCCCACAGAGACTGTGATAGAAATGAGCTTATGCATTTTATTCTATAAGGTTGCTTTAATTAGCCGAAGCTCATTAAAGCAACCTTACAAACGCAACAATACTTAACCGAATTGTAATATAAAGGTGGGCTGAATCAAGCAATACTCGTGTAAAAGCCATGTTTAAATAAAAGGACAACGAGCAAGAGATGCAAATTTTACCAGATCAATTAAATGTCAATGATTGATATATGGATTGCATTGCGAAGAGGTCAGGAACAGATTACTGCAAAAAGGTCAGGAATAGACTAAGTTCTAGATGTGATTCTAAGTTGCTGAATGTGCTCACTGAACTTTTCCACTGAAAATTGTTTGATTCGTAAACTGAAGGCACCGAACACAGAAACACACACGTATTTACTAAGGCGTTTGGAAGGTACAATACTTGTTTTCGGGTGCACAAGTGAACGCATTGTTGCTTCATTTTGCGGTTCTGTCGTTGCTATGGATATCTTTTGTTATTATATTCCACTGAATTGGCTTTGTAATTCATTTCACTGCTCTCCGGTTGGTTCGATCACCAGATGAGGTTTGGTTGAACACGAGGAGTCCACGAGGTGTCCACCAGTTGAATTTGGAAAGTCGATTAGTTAGTGATGCAAAAGTCAGCGATGAAGAAAGGCAAATCAATCGATGTAGATCGTTGAAGTTATATATTGCAACCATGAAACTTGGTGTCGAATTGACATTGCTGGTGATTGCGACGTTTCCCGAAATGAATTTCACAAGCTATCGGAGCCGCAAAGTTTTTTTTGGCCTAGGCCTATGAGGTCACCAGGTAATCGTTCTTTATATAGACCAATCGGCATAAATATACTGCGTGCAGGCGAAAAAATGAACTGGACGTGGCACACATTACGCTAGCAATGCGGCAATAAGCCTTTGAAGTTCCTTTCATCATCGCTTCTTCCGCTCAGTGGAATGCCACATATTCGCATAATATTTCAGCCGCTTACCATCTGGTATGATAGTCGCATGGTCAAGGCGGATCTGAAATGAAGCTTGCCGAAAGAAGCTTCAGCTGAAGAGTTATATCATTTTTTCCTTCCGATTGAAGCGGCAGGTAGCGGCGTTCACGAGAAATGCTCAGCACTATTTGCGTGCATACTTACAATGTTACTAATAATAAATTATTGACGTATACTGCACTTCACATTCACGGCGTTCGATTGCAATTGTTTGCGAAAAAAGGCACAAAAAAGTTTAAGGAATAAAGGCTGCAACAACAAAAAAGACATCGCCTAACTTTTGACGCACTTCTTTCAGCTCACTTACTTAGCGAGTGGCAAAATACGTTAGAACTGAAGGAATCGTGAAACCAATGAAAAGTTTTTTGATTGCCGAGGATGTCGTGTGGAATCGAATTTTGCACTCATGTTTCTAGCTACAAATGAATGAACTGGTACGCTTAGGTATCCTTCTAGGTGAGGTCGTCGAACTGAGGTGTTCCGTTAATTACCATATATCCGTCCTTGTATACAGTATCGTGATATGAGTCCGAAGAAAACTTAGTTACCGAAAACTGCAGGCGGAAGTCTCGCGCCGAAAGCGCCAAACCTTTTACTACCTCTATCTAGCTGAGTTGTTAGTCCAGAGTCTTCTTTAAGGCTGAGTGAATTAGAACTTTGTCTGTTTTTAGCAAGTCAAGTCTCCAATCTAGCTATTTTGCACGTGTTGCACGAACAACTGTTATCATGATCTGTGAAGGCTTCGTTAGCACTCATGATGGATTGTGTTTTTTCAACAACAATGCTAAGCAGTTGGTGAGTTGCATTGTCGCAACCGCTACACCTCCGTTTGATTGAGTGTTCCATCATGGTGTGCTATACGATTAGCCTCTAAAGAGATCTCCTTATATTTACGTTTATTCAATGTGATTTTCATAGAATTCCATGGATGGATTTTTCTCTCTGGTTTTATTCGACAGATTTTCCACTGCGGTTTTTTCTTTTCATCACAATGGTTTTGCACAAAAATTGTTGCGGTCACATATACTTGTTCACATCGTTTTATTCATTACGTTAGAATTCGGTAAAGGATAGGAAGATTTCAATTCCTTAACACTTCTATGTGCTTACAATATAGATTGTGTGCTTTTTGCATGATATCAAAGTGCTGTTATTTATTGTAATTGTTCCGAAATGAGCTCTTGTCTAGTGCGTATTCTCCAACTGATGGCATACACAATGGTAGCTTCATCGAGAAGCTATGTCTCCGCACGATTAACAAACTTTCCTGCATCCAAACGATTTTATTTAGCCTATTGATTAATTTTATATTTACACATCTGATTATTTTATTGTTAGCCCATTCGTGATGAAATTAACTTAATTTGTAAAACCGAATATGGGTGGAAAACCGATCAATAATTATTTTTCTCCCTGAATCAAATGGGCGAATAATTTTACCATAAATTTGTACCTGAAAAAGAGAGTTAATCCATTGTCATCTCTCATCTCATATATTCCGTAGAATATTTCGTTGAAATCGCAAATTTTCAGCATATGAGAAATGAGTGTGAAGAGATAGCAATTACATAAAAAAGCAAATTGAATTTCAATTGTTCATATCGGTTTCTGGCGGCATTGTGAGAATTTATTCAACTAAATTTGTTAGGAAAAAGTAAACAAACAAATGAATAAATAAATGGATAAATAAATAAATAAATAAATAAATAAATAAATAAATAAATACGTAATTATATAAATAAACAAATAAATAAATGAACAAGTATGTTTTTGGAATTTGGTACTTCAGAATATAGAAACACAGAATTTATTCGCTGCAAACTAGCGTGCTAGCTTATAACGGAAGCAATATCGATGTGATGGAGCAGAAGTAAATTTCTTTTTTTTTTCGCCTCGCAAACTTCATAGCAATCACCTGAAGCTGTTTTCACTTCACTTTATGCATCCCGTTTATGAGACTATTTGCTAGCACAAAAAAAAATCTCGGAAGCTGATTATGAATCTTCTCGAATAAACGATTGCAAATTGCAAATAGCCGATTGCAAATCAAATTGCGAATTTTCTTTCATATCGTTCCAGATGTGTACTTCATAGGCATAGAAGTCATCAATAGTTGTGCTACTGTCATATGTCAATGTACACATTAGACACTCTATCCGGTAAGCACATCGGATGATTATTGCCGCTGGAGTTGTGAAATTCAGTGAACGCAGTGTATCTTAGAGGATCGCATGTGTATGGTATATTTATGGTATGGTGTAAGTGGATAGTATAAAGAATACCATATTTTGCATCAAAATATCAAAAATACCATATCAGTCTCGTGAGTGGTTTGCGTTTTTTTCAAATTTGCTTATTCATTTTTCATTCAGACTTCGGAATATGGCTATTAAAAAAGGCGAAAAAAGTTGCACTCATTGGTCAAGTTTTTTTTTTCAATATTATTGTCGATGTCTTATGTTACAGATATAAAAGCAGGATTTTGCACAATATGTCATCTCTTCGTAGACAATGATATTTCGGACTGGCGAACAGAATGTAAGAGCTTATCGTGTGCTCGACTCTGAGGCACGGCACGCCTCTGCATTTATTTTGAGGCTTCTTGCAGCAGATAACATAGCAGGCAAGCAAAACAAAAAAAAACATGATTGCTAATGGCAGCAAAGTTATTTGTGGATATTATGGACAGGTGAAGTGCATCTATAGATACTCACAATTTATAGCCTCAAGAACGATTCATTCCTTATATTATTTCCAAACGGCTAAATAAACGAACATTTCATTTCCGCACCGATATGCGGAATCAATCNCTCGTTTCCGGACCGATATGCGGAATCAATCTATAAAAGTCATCTTTTCGATGTTTTTTGTGCAGTTTTTTTTCTGCTGACTTACTGTTTTTTAGTTTGCAAATCTGCAAACCTTCCTTAGTTACAGTTATATGCATATGTGCACTTTAAAATTTCTGCGTTTCTAGTTTTCGCTCAATTCGTATCATTTCTGTTCAACTANGTGCACTTTAAACTTTCTGCGTTTCTAGTTTTCGCTCAATTCGTATCATTTCTGTTCAACTATTAAGAATAGAATGTATTGCAAAATAAGCAATCAAATCTTGCCCAGTAATAGTTCATCGAAAGATGATAAAGTGATAAGGTTCGTTGAATGATATGATATGACCGCTTTTGTACTGACGATATTCAATGCGATAGCCTTATCAATAATTAATTGAGACCACCTTCTGAGTATACTCACCATTCATTGCTTCCAGTTCATTATGTCTAATCGAGTTGATAGCTGTGAAAGAAGTGCGACTTTCGGCTAAGTTCAAGCATCTATACTTGCCTCAAAATGTTTTACGAGTTGATGCAGCAAGTTAAATCTTCATACAAGAAATCACCTTATGTTATGAATAATATCTATCTATTCTCATACCTTCAGCCTAGGGATGGATTCCGAGCTAGCTACTGATTAGGCAGGCAAGCAGTCATTCAACGTTGTCGTCATTGAGCTTTGTAAGCGTCACTTAAGCGAAGCACATAAAAAGTGTTGACATTCATTACTATGGGGTTAACTAGTTGCCATGATCGGGCAATCAGCAAATTTTCCACACATCTTCAATCTGTATTCCCTGACCCATCCTTCAGAGGAACACTATTTGATGACCTACTGACGATAAGCAATCTTATGATTTTAGTTCCTATTCTTTCATACACTGGCTCATAAAATTCTTCTTTTCATCGACCAATAGTCGTTGTTTGCCTTATTTTTTTTTTAATATGCAGTCTTGGAAATTTGCATATATGGGTTCATTACAATGTCTTGCCTGTATAATATGCATGTAGTGTCCCTCGCATAGCCTCCATCCATAACTAATAATCACTGAAGCAAAGACCAACAGAGTTGGTGCTCGTAATGCAACTCTTATACCGAAAATTGGCTTGAGCTCTAAACTCCGGAAGTAGTCAAGCCCACTTGAATGCGCTCGAAAGTTCTCATGCATTATGCAACCCATCGAAATCTCATTCTGCAAAAATTAAATCGCGAAATAGCGAGTTTTTTGCATAAGAATTGTATGTGCAATAGAAATAGTTGGAACTGAAAACGTAGCTCGCCATATTTCATTAATTCCTTTGACTTCATAGAATTGGTTGCTATCCTGAGGTGAGTTTAAAAAAAGACACGTGTCACTTCATTGGTGTGCTTCTGTATTTGCTTCCTATATCATCAGAGTTTTGGGCTATAGTCTTGTTCCCTTGTCACTAACCAACCCTACCATTGCCCTCACCTCTCATCAGAGAGTCTCCACACCGCTTTTCATATCCACCTCTAGAGCGCATTGATATTATCTGCCATATTTACTGATGTCTTGAGAGGCATCCTAAAAATCGACCCAAAAATTCATCGAATATAAACGACTCCTTTATGAAATGAAATGAATATTTCGCGTGCAGCTATCAAAAATGCAACGAGCACATTTTCCTGCGTTTCAGAAGCAGCCGAAAAAAAAAAGGTTGAATGGAAGAGAAAGAACTCGAAGCGTTTGCAATATTCCAATAATTTAATGCATTTCTCATCCATCGTTATTATTTCGTCATTTTTTTCCTTGAGACATCATTCAATTGCTTTCATTTCTTCGATATTTCCGTACGTTTTGAAAAAAAAAAAATTATAGGCTTAAAATTCGATTGGTCTATATTTCTCTCAATGAATCTTCTTGACATTCTAATAGATTAGTTTCAGCAATCACATTTGCTGCTCTTGTTGAAATAAAATAAAATTCAAGCAAACTATAGTGCTTACAATCTCAAAAAGAAATGTGTGATTCCCACTTGGAATGTCCAATATTTCATTGTTCAATAGATTTGTAAGAAGCATCAATGCATTATTAGATATGATATATTCTACGATACCTGCATATAGTTGTCAAATATTATCGAACGTCAACTAAAAATCAATAGATGTGTAATCGGATCCTCATAACATCATTGCACACTCGTCTGCAAGTTGGTTTGTTGTTGATCATCGATGGAGCATTTTGAAGTAAATTGTCGGCGTCAATCATCTCCCACTATTCATTCATGTTTGCATTAAGTGTAATGTAATATTTTAGTTTGCTTANAAGCAAACGTTTGTTTTTTTCATTTCTTTTCAACGCTCTACTTCCTTCGTATAAAATTTCATAGATTATCTCATATTTGCATTAAATGTAATGTAATATTTTAGTTTGCTTAGATGTCTTCTAATATACGCAAATGCTGATAATTATGAATTATGATAATATCATAGATTAGTTTATCGTTGTTTTATTTTTCTTAAATTCTCGAATTGATCACATTTTCGTCTTTGATCTTTTTCACAGAATCTCAAAGTTCAGAGAACATAGAAGGGAAAAAAACCGATGATCACGAATTCAGATATGCATCATGCTGTAATATAATTGAAGACACTGAAAGCAGTCGCTCCTAGGCTTCTCAGGATGTAGCGGATTCTGAGAAGGGTCGAAGAAGTCGAAGTAATTTTCATGAAAACTCGAAGTAAGTTCTCACCGATAGAGTTTAGGAAATATATGAAAGAATTTGAGTCCGATCGTCGGCAAGGCTCCTCTCTTAATAGCCGCTATCGTTATTTTGTCTTATATGCTATTGGTTTCAGCAACTTCAGCTAGAGGGCATATAAATATTTGCGAAAGGACCAATCCCGATCGAAGATGGGCGTAGCAGTTGCAGAAAACTTTTGCATTGGCTCAGAAAGCACCCTTCAACACAATTTGTCGTTAATTGCATAATTGCTCATATCCGCACCCTCAAAAAGAGTTGGTTGTTGAAGTGGCCCATAACGCGAACTCCTCGTTGTGTACTCTCTTTACAGCCGGCAAAGCTAGCTGCTGTGGCTTCTTCTTCATATCTTCCCGCCATACTCGAAAGCATTATCGCCGCTAATTCTTATAGCGGATAGACTTTAAGAAATTTTGACCCCGAACTGAATTCAACTCAAAAACTTCACTTAAGGTAAGCTTCCATCATAAACGAAAGAAAGGAGATCAGGTAGGGAGATCTTTTCTATTATTAAAGGTCTGTGGTTGCATCGGCGCGCAAAGTACAATAATAGGAAAGGCTCAGCAAGAAGCTTATAGTACAACCTTGACGTAGAAATGCTGCTTCGCTTCATAAATGTCCAGAATAGAAAGATACGGAAAGAATTCGATCTCAGAGCTGTTCTGGAATTCGAAATGAAAACGTTGAAGCGTTGCTTCAAATATCACACTAGCCGTGGAACTAATCCAGGCCTTTCAGCACCAAAAACAGCATAAATGTATTGTGGTATGTGTAATGATGTGATTTGAATTGCAAATCACTGTCGATTGCTCGCCATGTTTAAGCCGATTTTCGAAGTAAATAGTGAAGTGAATTTGGGATAGGCCGAAACATATACATCAACCGGAAAGAATTCATCATTGGACAGAATTGCATCTATGGTGTATAATTGTTGCTATAACTTGAGACCGGTAAAACTTTGTGATTAGCGAATAGAAAAACGAGGCTTGAAACCTCTACCATCATTTCTCAGCCCATGCATCACAATTTTCAGCAAATTTTGCCCCTCGCCTCTTACAAATTCTTATATGAAGCCTGTAGACAGATGGAAATAAGAGGATCGAAGCCTNTTTATTTGAAGCCTGTAGATGGAAATAAGAGGATCGAAGCCTTTGATGGAAAAGAACAACAACACAAGATTTGTAAATTGCTGCATAGCATAAAGAAGCGCAAACGTATATGAATACTGATCAGCTCAATATAGCTTTTGCAGTTATCGGAAAGCAAGTGCAAAGATCATCGAAAGAAGTTTTCACACCAACTGTAGTTCGCCGATTGGGTTATTGAGAAGAACCAACGATCAAATGGCTGGAAAAGCCTTTTTTTGCGTATTCGAATGCTCTGTGGGTAGCGTATGGCTAGGCGGTTTGTGGTTGGATATTCGCTTCCAAAGTTGTCCCAGTTATTTTATGGATTTACGTTATTAAGATGATCAAAAGTGGATCTTATCACTGATAAGTTCTGGCAAACTTCGCATTATTCTAAACGCTGATTTCATAGGCGCGATCCAACGTTTCTTGAAGTCAGTCTTTTTCAATGCTTTTCTCTAAAGTGTTTTTGCGTCGTTATGAAAACTCATGGCCTCGTTTCAAATCGTTCGTTTTTATGAAAAATTTTCTGCCTAACAGACGATTTCATAAAAAAAATGGATGAATCCACAGTCCCTTAAGAAAATTTTTTCGAATCCAGAAAAGTTAAATTACCAAAATTTTTGCTTTCTGTAGAAAGTTGTGTTTAGTTCACCTCATCCAATTCGCTTCATAAATTTCCCAGGTCAGGATTATATGGTGGTTATGGATTCAGCATCCGCTTTCCTTTAATTTTCTCTGCATTGATATGCAGAGTTCTGTAGAATTAGTTTTGAACATTTGTATTAAACCTAGGCAGTGACCATTCATTGTTGTTTGTTCTTTTGTTTTAGGCGGGGTAGGGTGCTCAGGGCGGATTGAATGGATAGTGATATGGTGTTTTGGTAACATCGTCATAAAAGTTTGAAACTTCGCAAACATCTGTAAAAGTCAACCTTTTATATGATCTAACGAAATCCGTAGAGGTATGCCGAAGAGGCAGCCGGGTCACTTGATTGCTTGAAGAAATATCTTTCAGCTATTCATTTATTAGTAGTCGGAACAGTCCCAAAACGGTGATAGTACATTTAAGGAATGAAGTTTTCATAGATTTCATACCGGCACTTAGGAAAAGCAGAGTTGATGGACGGAAGCGATCAGGAAACCGACGAACTACTGTTTTCTTAGAAGTTTCCAATTGAGCTTCGATGTGGATGAGTAGGGAGCGGGGGGAGGGGAGGGGGGAGGAGGAATGAACATCATAAACTTTGCTTTCGTGAACCGAGTGATACGACTTTCAAAATTGTGACCCAAAGAGTATTTCGGGATCCGAAAAACTTGAAACAGACGTTTGTTTGATCACACTCACATATTAGCATCTTCCGCTCAGTTCCATCTTTCAGCACTATTGATTAGCCAACTAAAATTTAACGAACCATAATGAATAGACATAAGTATTTTTCTCAATCCGAAAACTTCGAATATAATGAGAGCGATAAAAAGGGATCTTTAGCTTTGGTGGATCAACACCATTAATCAGTTAAAACGTAATGCTTTATTGTCACGAAAGAAAAGTTTCCCCGTCGAATATTCTCAGTACTAAAGATGCGAGACGAAATATGCCTCATATTAGCGCTTTTATCGGAGTTATAGCGACTAAAACTCATCAAAAATTATTAAACATCTTTCCGCATTCATTCGATTCCTTTCTAAAGCTTTTATATCAAATGCCATTTTCCTCTATAATATTTATTTGCTATATATCATTATTATTTGCGTGTTTATCAAATATCCTTTATGTAATGAAAATTTTCATCATTAAACGTTTTCATTCGCTCGTCTCTCAAAGTGAGAGAACATTGGAAAAGTCTTTTTTTTTTCTTCTAAATATTTGAGTGAATGATTGCAATAAAATGAAGCAATTGACAAGATGCATATAGCATCAAATCATTTTTTGATGAGTTCCCACTTGTTTCACTATCCATCTATAACAATGTTTGCTTATTTCAAGATGATGAATTGTACGCTGATCGATGTGATGATTTCTGCTATCCACTCATTCATCAAAATTTTTGGTCTTTTTTTTTTTGGTGGGGCCACACAATACGCATATACCTTTGTACAATTCAATCAGCGTGTCACTAGAAGTTATATGATGAGAATCGCGTTGCTAGAGCTCTTAAATTAGACAGTTAAGCTCCAAGGATTCGAATCCACTCCCTCTTCGTGTCATCTCATAGCTTCTTAAAATTCGGCAGTAATTTTGCTCAAGTGTTGAGATCTTTTACGAGATGAGTTTTTTATGAATTATATGCACTGCAAATTCACACTCAGTTAGCAGTTCTAGTACGCCACATAACTATTGCGAATGAGCTGTCATCAAAACCGATCATTTGAAAGCATGATCATATAACGGTAAAAAAGTTCGTCACTGAGGTGCTCAAGAACCAAAGCTCAGATAGAATGGTGATCGGAAAGCTTTATTGGTCATTTTGAGAAATGCAGCCGTCCTACTTCTAAGTAATATCAGTATATTTCTGTGCTTAGAGGAGTATTTTCGAAAAAAATAACGACGAAAGAAAAGGCTCTCTTGGTCTAATATACTTATTTTCCCTCGATATGGCCTATTCATCTATTGATATCTAATCCACTATCCCACCTAATAATTCACCAACGTCTCAGATCTTTTCTCTTTCCATTGTGCAGGCATAAAACAGACTATAATTTGATGAGATGTCACCTAAAATGATTCTTAAAAATTTTTTCTATTCAAATACCAATAATTCAAACAAAACAATTTATATTACACTCATCAATTTCGCAAAGAATTCCTCAATAAATATTATCTTCTCGAAATTGTTNAGAATTCATCGATAAATATTATCTTCTCGAAATTGTTGAAAAAACGCGCAATATTCCAACGAAAGAATTTAATGAAGTGTCTGCTAATTGCTAATTTTTACCTTAAAAACGCTATTCAACATTGGTTGACTTTTTCATTCGTCAATTACTGCTACATTTTGTGAAGTGAACAAACAATTTGCTTCAACGATTTTATCAGCAGTGTCAATAGGGGATTGAGACTTCCTTCAACAACAATAACATTACTNATGAAGTGAACAAACAATCTGCTTCAACGATTTTATCAGCACTGTCAATAGGGGATTGAGACTTCCTTCAACAACAATAACATTACTTGTTTGTAGCAAAAAGAAGTACCTGTATCACTGCATCCTATATTTTGTACCCTACATCACTATCGTTGCATTCAATAGCATAAAACTCACTTTAACAGCTTATTCCCATATTCGCTTTATTGCTTTTCAGCACTTTCGCCCTAAATCACATCAACATATTCATCCACATATATTTAATCAACCCCGCTTCTCTTCCCACAGCCATCAAATCTTTTCCTAGAAATGGTGATTGCAATATTTCTCTCAGAATGATAACATAATTCGAATTGCAATTTTCCATCGAATATTCAGCTGATTTCACACAATATGTAAATAGACGTGTTTATAATATCAGGTCTGGTTATTAATCAAAACTCTATCAGAGTACAGCTTTATATTTTCTCAAATTCCGATTTTGTCGGAATTTTTTGATCTGAACCTTCAGAAAATTCCTCCATTCTGTGAGAGCTTATCAAATCTGCTTGACGATATCAGACGGATTATAGCAATATTGCTCATTTATCAAATCCATCCCACCGAGGTTTTTCAACCAAGCGGTTCAGGTTCAATGTTTGAACCAACTGAGCTAAAATGCTTCTTGACTCACTCGTATAGTTGCGCTCAGAAATACCTAAATCATCGTTGAGGCGCTTACGACCTAGTTCCAGATTATTGGATTATTCGTGCGCCTTGTTAAGCTCAGAGATCATTGGGGATTTCACCAACTTTAGCCATAATCACTCAATCGCGATCATTTCTCAACATCAACAACACCCCCATCAACAAATAACCGATCACCTGTTTAACAGCGAATCATAAATTTCATCCTCTCCCTAATGATATGCTATCTAAAGGTCATTGAATCAATCTTGAAGCTCTTAATCAATTGTTTCAGCATTCTTATTCGAAAAGTGTAATAATTCTCCCTCACAAAATTCTCTTATGGCATCTTAAAGTCGAATGTGAAGGATAATCCCTACCACCTAGCTAGAAGTCGTTTAATGCCGAACATGAGGAGGGTCAACAATGATTATTGCTTGCCATTCGGCTTTTTCTGCTACTCTTGCACATCGTAAAAAGCATTTTTCCTTATAGCCTTGTTTTCTTTATTTGTTTCAGGATTAGCGGATAGGTCAGCTCTCTTCCTTATTGCTTTATTGATGGAACTCTTCGTCCTATTATTATATTCATTTTTGTCACCTTCACATCCTGTTACAAATTTATCTGTTAGTATGCGTGAAGCAATCGAACCGAACTGAAGGAGATGGCCATTTAAGGCAACCAACTGAAGGTGTTCACTTGAGGCCGTAATGATATTTCAGCTGCTCACACTTAAAGCTTATTTATTTCTCGCTTTGCTTTCATTTGAAGGGCCTACTGCATGGCTCCCTATTTTTAGAGACAGTGGAATAAAGCAAAATATTTTAAGCACTGAATTTAGCTGCAGGTATCCAAAGGTGAGGGGGGGTGGGAGAGTGGGAGAGCTTTCGAACCTTCGATTTATTTCTGTGATATCTCCAAAGCTAGGCCTAAAAACGTCGTGCACAATTTGCGCAGCAAAACTCATCATCATCGCAAAACATTGTAACCGTTTGCATTGAGCTAAAAAAAAAATGAAACAAGCTTCAACTTATTACTAATTGACCCAGCTTATCACTTTCATCGAAGAATCCATTCCCTTTCGGGCGGAAAGGGAACTGATGTTCGTAGATTCATAAAGCTATCGAGAGTCTAACGTTGTTGCTAACAAAAATGACGTGGTTTGTTATGACTCCAGCAGCGTTAACAACGAAAACGAGTTTATTCGAGAATCCACAACAACGTTGAGGATATTTCGAGCATCACTATGGGATCACTGAATGCAGTTTGATTGCATTTTTTGAAGCCCTTCTTAGCCGTCTTATGGCTAACTACATATTTCCAAAGCTTTTAGTGTTTTTAGTCCACAAATCTAACTTCCTCTATGCTTCCATAAGCCTTACTCCGCAAGCGATATGTTCGAAAGATCAGAGACTAAGTAAACTCATGTTCAAAGGATAATAAAGAAGTCATTAGGAGTGTTTATCTGATAGTTTCCTTCTCGACACTAATTTAGCTTGTTGTTCTGTTCCGCTAAGATGCTTTCAATAATTTCGGTCGAATAGATGCTCTCATCAAGCTATCATCATTCTGCTTAGTAACTTTCCTTTACGACATAACTGTTCACCATCATTCATGTTTTCTATTTCACTCCCCAAAAAAAGAGTAAACATACAACAGTATGTCGACATGAAGAGAAAGAAAGAGCAAAACATCCTCAAGGCTACAATTTTAACAAGTAGACGACATTCGGCATTAAGGAGCAGCAATTGAGTGCTGATTGAAATGACTCAGCAGGAGCTCAGAGGTTGAATGAGTGAATGCACTAACGATATCAGCGGGAAGTAGATTCCGGGCCAATGCAGTGCTGAATTGCAAGCTATGTGGAACATTATTTCGTAATGTAACATCTTCTGATCAGCTGAAACTGATGCAGATGTCGACTACAATGAGTAGGCAAAGCGAAATATGGCTGACAATGGGATATCGGAAAATCTGAAATCATTTTGTAGCAGAGAATCAAGGCAGACTTGAGCCTGCGATATCCCATTGATTCTTGATTGAGAATATTCTGCATGCTAGTGTTATTTGACTGGTGGCTATAAGAGTGAAATATTTCTGAACATTCTTTAGCTGATATTAGAAATCAAATCGAGACAAAATAGGAATACATTATTCAAAAATGGGTCGGCAGAAGACGATGAAGGCATTCGGATAATGTTCAATACATGTGTAGCTATAAAGTGTAGAGGATATAACTTGCAAATTTCGGCAGCCACAGTGGAGCACCGCAAGTTTCAGTGAGTTTATCTCCGATCATAATAAAGAACTTGTGAGCAAAATCCATCGTAGAGAGGCTTTCACCTCCTTGCTTGAGGAAAACATTGATGCGAAAATCCGATATGAAATACACGCCATTTTTCACGATTCAACTGCCATAATTCAGATTGATTGGCAAATGGATTGCGATACTTCTACAGAATTTAAATGTTACAGGCAAGATCATTCAGTGGACGACAATTTTTTTGATTGCCAGTAAAGAGCTTAGTGCCTGCTGAGAAACGAAATCCGAAACGTTGTTAGTGCATGTAAGGAACATGACATTCTTTCTACGCACACAACTAGCAATTGGATGCGAAATGAAATAAATATAACCAATTTTTACTTGAAAAATTCATACAAATGAAAATGCTTTGGACTATTACAGAAAAAGAAAGAGGATGCCACATTTTTCATGTTCTAAGAGCAACTCTTCATACCGAACACGTAACGGCTGAACACCAATGTTCAACTGAGATATTCAGTCGACTAAGCATGAAACGAATGAAAACATCGTAGATCGATAAGGAAGAAAACCGAAGTGGGTTGAATTCGAAAAGTTTTTCCACCTAAAATGACCCTTTTTATGCATCTCTGTCGATCATTTCGAAAAGCTTACAATCAAGCGATTGAGATCAGACTAATCCAACGGTAGCATTCTGAGGAGATGACGGGTGATTTCTTCAGAAAAAAAAATGAAATGAACGCAAATTTGCAAGCATCGAGGACATATGAAACTTATTAGTGCGTATTTACGAAAAGCCTTCAGAAATATATCAGCATTTACGTCATTGAAATCTAAATGCTTAATGTGGCGTGCACAAAACACCGACAGCGATCATTATCTTTTACGAATTAGTCAGCGAACATATATTCCACTGAAATTGGTTATCGATATGTATAAAGTTATCGTGACTATTTATTGCTGCTGCTTGCCCTTATTGCATTCTCTCCGTTTCCTATCAACGTATTACTAAAATGTTTTTGTGATTTTATCGTATATCACGCATTCTTCACTATTTCTAGCGAATATTCGTCTCTGAATTCTGTAGTACTTCAGACATTGGCAAGATGCCTCTAAGTCATTCAGTACATGGAGCTGAAGCTAAAACAAATATTGTTATAGCCGTCAAGCGTTCGAGCTACGACGGTATCCGCATGACCTGGGTAGTTTTTTCTTTAATGCACAAACCTCAATAACATAGTGCACGAAATCTGAAATGCAGGCGGCTATATAATTCGTAATTCCCTGACAAGCCTTGAAGATATTAAGTCCGATTACTTCGGTTTCGTTTAGCGTTGGGCTTTTTCCAGTTGCACAAAGCTTTCAGTTCCCCATATGAGGTTCATAGCATAGGTTTCAATTTCAAACGGAATGTTTTGTGGCAGCTGGTTGAACAGTTTTCTGATCAGAGGGTCCATTATCGTCGGTGCATGTGCGTGAGGCCTTCAATTAGACCAGCTATCACCTCGAAATGATAGACTATGAGCGAGACATAGCTGATGTAATTACACAAGTTTCCTAAAGAAGAAGAAAAATCATTTCTTACCAGTTGTTTGTGCTTCGATTTTGGATGCTGAAGTGAGGATAATTTGATGAGAAATGAAAAGAATTCCTGACCATATAATTTTATAAATATTCTCAGAAAAATAATTAATTGCTAGCGCTTCTTTTGGGAATTTTTAATCTCAGCGGAAGCTACTATCACATGTACCTGTCAATAATCCTGTAATCTTCGGCAGTTGCTCTTATATATTCCATGCATTATTCTTTAGTTGCATTTTTTCTCTACGACTTCTCATCGCTAATGTTAGTGCTCGATTATAGCAAACCACCATTTGATGGATCGTTTTTTCTTTCTCATTCCAAGCGACACTCATGAATTGTTTGCTTTATGAAAATTGCACTAGGTGCATTCATCCTCTTCGTGACATATTTAATTCTGCATCCTTATCTCTTCTCGTGAAAAGCGAAATATTGCATCGTCAGGATATCAACGTTTTTCTCACAATCTTTCAACGGATGCAAACGTTTCACTAGTTTTCCTCATATTTCTTAGTGACAAAAGATGCGATATCTGAGATAAATAAAATAGGATTATTTGCTGGAGATGAACGAAGCAATTACACTGTTAGCGGTCTTTATCTCGCAATGTTGGATATAGGGAGATATTGGTCGTTATTTATTAGCTGAAGATGGACCTTCGTCATTGATGCTTATATAACATTTCCTTTTCACTTTTTTAGTGTTCTTTTCAGTTTTTAAGTACTGCAATTGAAATGCCACAAGTTTTACTGAGAAAGCGCCCTTTCATAGGTTCATTATGAACTCACTTTATTAGCGTAACCAATGTATTGACGATATACTGACGATCTCAGTTTGCTGCGCGGGTTTATAGCATTTGCACATTCGGCCACATCTCACTTATTGAATGCAACCAATTGTCGCGAAAGACGAATCAGCAGATTTCTTGAATTTCGATCCTGAACATTTTTTTCCTGCCTCTCCCCCTCTCTCCTCTCCCCATCTCACGCGGCTCCATTCTTTTGCATGATGGCCTCTTCTGTTTCTATAGGATTTCCTTGAATTCGCGAACTATCTTCAGTAGACAACTAGATGACCTAAATGTGCTTATGTGCGCTTCAAAGAATTGCGGTATTCTCAGTTGCCGATGCAGAACAGTGTTGAACTTGTGCATATACAAGGAAAAAGCTGCAGTCGTTCTTTTCTGTAAGCTTTAACAGGTGCCATATGTGTACATCTGAGCAGGTGTCGCATACGGATCGCTTTCTAAACACCCAAACAGGTGTCATATCTACAGGATTTCAAGCAAACTAATGGTGACAATTTATGATGATTTGTTGCCGCACAGAAGGTTCGTTTGCTTATAATTGGACCGTTTTCATTGTAATGAAGGAATTGTATCGACTCACTTTAGTCTCTTATATGATTGTTCATTCGATTTATTGTTTCTTAATTAAATGCAACGGAATGTTTTTTCTTAATTGTGGAAGGAAACGAAGTGTTTGGTGAGTTCCATATAATGCGACATAGTAATTAGAGTATTTGCACTTTGATGATGAATTAAAATCCATTCACATTGTTGCGAAGTTTAAAGCTCTTCACGTATTTATCTTCATCGAAGTCACGCGAGAAGTACATTGTTGTCCCAATTTCAGAGTGCACTTTGCACTTTGCACGTTCAAACGAATATTCCTTCGTAGTTATCAAATCACTGCATTTGAAAGAGTGCGAAATGCACGTAACTCTGC
>JAARMF010001937.1:19227-33311 GCA_022844705.1 Toxascaris leonina
GTAACTCTACATCAATTCTTATATATATATATATATATATATATATATATATATATATATATATGCATATAGAAAATAAATAAATAAATAAACAAACAAATAAATCCCGCATATATGCATGACTACTTACATTCGTTTCAAGAAAACACAATATTGTGGGTTTATAAGAGACCTCAACGCGATACGA
This sequence comes from Toxascaris leonina, assembly GCA_022844705.1. Lineage (NCBI taxonomy): Eukaryota > Metazoa > Nematoda > Chromadorea > Rhabditida > Ascarididae > Toxascaris > Toxascaris leonina. Next base: position 19,415 of record JAARMF010001937.1, read on the forward strand.
AAAATGCTCGTTGGAGGAAAAGCATAAGCCTCAACCGCATTACGATGCTCAAAACCCTTCTTTATGTGAGGATCTTTCTCGCTACACAATCAAATCAATTCAAAGACACTATGTTCAACTATTACCTCAGTTACAAATCGTGGTTCTGACTGAGATTCGACTATCAACTGGTTTTCTATCAGTGCATTTTGAACCTTCTCTCGATCGAACTTTTAATTGGGCACTTCATCATTCGAAATCGCCTATCTCAAAAGGCCGTCCGCCTGAATGAGTTGTTTGATATAGCGGCATTGAGGTTTGAAATCATGATTCACTACTGGGATAGTTTTTTGCGCTAATCTGCACAATGCCTTTTGAAGCAGTTCTATTCTTGAAGCGAATTTCTGTAAAAACTCCAGCTAGCTAGAGCGTGAAGTGATTCCTTGCTCCTGTGAGTAAATTTGTAGTTTTTCCACAGCACAAACATTGGTTGCGGCGTGCTTGATTCTGGATATATCAAGCGATCCCGGCACTACGACCTCTGAGTCTATGATACATCACTGCTCCAATCGCTCCATCTGAAACTTCTCCAGCGTGAGGCGTCTTTTTGATCTTCTGAGTAGCCCTTGTCCTCGATGCAGAGGAAGCTCTGAGAAGATCGGAGCAGACCAACAATAGAGAAAAGGCGGTATGATGCCGCATACGAATATCGGCATCCACCGACCTTCTACAAAGCGTCAATGAGCGTCAAAATCAATCATTATCAAGTCCCTCACCAGATAAACACAAAGTTCGATAGAGGAAACGATATGTAAACGGCGAAGGAACGTTCATAGCGAAGCTGCTTTTTTATTCTCTCTTTGATCGCGTTCCGCTGTAACGAAAGCGAACCAAAATTTGCACCGCCTTTAGGTTAGGAAAACAGCTGTGCACTCAGGAGGGTGTACATCTGCTATAAATTCGTTTCCGAGCTAACACGACTTAATGGCACTTCATTTGATCAAGGTGGATGCTCAAATTTGAAAAAAAAAATCCTCGGTCATTTCGAATCTCGCTGATTTCAGTTTGATAACCGTCGAGCATTTCTAATCATAATCTCTTCTAGGAAAATAGAGAGCAGGATTACTAAGGACTAGTGCTGTTGAGCATTACGTGAACGGAAGTGGTGTAGAGTCATGAAAAGTGGATAGGCTGTAGTGCCGTCATGGAATTTTTCTGAGAACGATGCGCATTTTACTTTCGCGGTGTTATAACTTAGATGATAGATTTTATTCACCGACGATCTGAGGCGTGGAATTTTAGAGTTTAGACGTTTTGCATTTGGAAAGCTAAGAATTTCGTGGAGCCTCCACAATCTGAACGCCGTCACGCAATATGTCACTGGTTTTCCGTTTCGCATTCGCTTTCTATAGCACTGTTACATACAGGACATTGTTTCCATGCTGTATGGCGGAATAGAGTTGCGAAATTAGCTCCATCCATCTGAGGCAGTCCTTCTCGTGAGTCTTGCAGATTGCACTTGCTTGCTTTGCTTGACGCTATCAATCCCACAAATCTGGCTAATTCCACTGATTTAAGCTATTTAAGCTGAATTCAAATGTTCTTGTTGTCTTCAACTATACGGTTTAATCTCACAGCGATCTTGAACAGCTTTGCAATAACTCTCCGTATTCGAAGCATTGAGTCTTTTCAGCGATCACTTTTTGCTCTTTTATCTCTAATGAGATATCTTATTATCAGAATATGATGTTCGAAGGTGGTAAATGATACTGCGAGAATATGAATATATCCATTAAATCGTAATTGTTCGTTCATTACTGATCATAGTTTCTTCTTTTTTTGTTGAGCTGATTTTTCTCATTCAATTTCATTATTTTCTTCAATTTTAAGCCATTTTTCGAGGTGAGTTACATTGTCAGTCTCAATTGCATTTTAATTCGATGAATGATTTTTATCGTTTTTCAACTTTTTCATTGCGTTTTTTCATTTGTCACACCACTCGACATGTGCTCATCTATTTTATTTTGCAGTCAATGTGCTAATCAATGCTTCACTCATCCTTTTTCATGTGTGAGAAGCAACATCGTAAGGAAATTATTGAACTAAACAATCCTTATCTTCTCCATTCCATACTTTCTTTTGACTCTAATTAGCATCGTTTCGATTTTTCAACTTCACAACTCTTCCAGTCTGCTTATCCAATAAAGATCCTCACTTCATATTTCGCTGCTTGTCCATCAAAACTGAATTCGGCTGCAGCTGCGATATTGCCGATTCCGGTTCAGCTGCTGCCTTATAATTGTTTTTAATCTGTGGAATGATTGCTGCGTTACGAAGGCGCATAATCAAGTATTTTGATATTAAATCCAATTGTAAAACACCCAGACAGCACCACAACAACAAGAAGAATTCTACTACACAACGTTTCGCAGCATTCACCGCTTTATAAAGTGCTGAATCCCTGTAATATTCAGATAATAAAATTCAAGAATTCACAAAAGCAGTGCATCAGTCAGGAGTTGTACAGTACAATTCTTCTTCTTCTTATAGCGCTGTCTTAGTGATTTGCAACTGCATCAAAATACATAGTTGTTCTCTTTAATTGTTCAGCCGTTCGTTGTCGTTTTTGCTGTAAATCTCTATCAAGGGCATTTCTCCTAGTCGACAACGTTCCACATCGTTCCTGTGAAAAAGAAAAAAGAACTCTTAAGAGAACTTCGATTGGGAAGCAAACATTCCGCCAGTGTTTGTTGATGGAAATGCATCATTAATTAGATTTCCTCCTATCTTATCTATGCAATTAATGCAATCAGAAGTCTATTTTTGGGTGCATCCTGTCTGTTAGTGATCTGTTGAAATTAATGGAAGTTTTCGAGTTGCAGCCGAAATCCAAAGATTCTGGCCCATTACCATAGGACATTTTTGAAGTTTGCTGGATTTTGTTCGGTTCCAATCGAATTCCGCTTGTAACCACATGCCTTCCTCCCTTCCGCTCTCCCTCCCAGTGAATTGCCGGCGAAAGAAATTTCTCTTGCATTCTGGTCACTATAGTGCACATGGCCAATGTGATCAAAATATATCTCATAAGTCTGTAGGATGACGGTTGGGTGCGAAGGCGCATAATCGAGTATTTTGATGGTAAATCCGGTAGAACCTTGAACTTTGGTAATTAAATCTAAGCTTGTTTGATTATTTACTCAAGTTTTGTCCAGATTTAATCACTCAGGTTTGAGGGCTTGAGCATTTGATAAAGCTGTGAATACAGCGAACGTTGTGCAATAAAACTCTTCTTCTTCTTGTGGCGCTATCTCGGTGATCTACAACTGGTCTTCCTATCAAAATATCTCAAAATCGTCCCCTTGAAATTTCTTCATTCTGGACATCAGTGACCAAAATGCTGTTGCGAAGTGGGCCAACGTTCGGCACGAGGTGTTAGGGTATACACGTTCGTTGTTCCACTCATCGCAATGACCAATACCATAAAATACCAACACTTAGCACAGCGGAAACAAGGCGTTGTACATATCGTTGAAAATCCTCGTTGCGATATTTATCAGCGACATGAACATTTTGAGTTAGAACTCGCAGTGGCTTTGAAAGTCTGTTTGCTTTTTTCAAAAATGATCCAAACGTTCAACTAATTCCGAAACAGAGGCCATGAACCTTCTTACGATACTCCGCTTTTACGGAAACATCATATCTGGCATAGGCTTATCAAAGACGACGAATTTATTCAGATCACATCTAACATTTCGATTACTTCTTAGCATAGCTTCGTAAAACTATCATATATGGCCACGCTACACGCAGTTCTAAAGTTCGAGGCAAACCAAAACATTCTACAGTTCGAGGTATTGTCACCGTACCAATGCCTGTCGATTACGCGCACATATAAAGCGTTATTCTTCAGTCTTTAATAATCTAGAGAAAGCTTCACGTCTCGAGATTTTTTATTTGGTTTGATTTCACTGAAGTAAGACAGCAGCCGGAAGCTAAACATTGCTGTCGAAAAAGTGCTGAAATAGAATGAAATATCACTGATAGAAATTGCTCCGAATAAATAGGCACAATCAAACGCGTTTACTCATCGATAGCGAAAAACCGATGCAAACAACTCCCAATTGGGAACATTTTCAATAGATCATTAAAATCATTTGAGAACATCCAAGAAATTTATTTACGTTTTTGAATATATCATTGTTCGATCTCGAGTGCAAATATTGACATCAAGATCACACTTCAAATGAACAATCAAACTTTGCAGAAAAAATGGTGCACTCAATGTTTTCATATTAAAAAAAAAAATTCATTAGGGATTACTTGTTTAATCAACGAGTTCTTTTGCTATGAGATTCTTCTGGTCATAACAATCTGATTAGGATGCTTCTCATTGTTACATGGATCATCGAATACTGAGCTGTTGAATTCGGTAAACGCTCATATGGAAACTCTATCTTAAGATATTTATGCAATTATTGACCTTGTCACTTGGCCATTATTTGACCTTGTCACTTGGCCATTATTATGGTGCATGCATTCCGCGTCGAGCAACAATTCTATTCAAGCTAATCATTTTCAATGCGAAATTTTGCAGATTGCTTATTGGTTGATCCACGCGCTTCACAGCTGCTATAGGTATCAACGATGGACTTTTTATTCAACAGTTCTATACAACGGTTGGTTTTTGATTTTTTTTCTTTTTTGCAATTCTAACAGTAAACCCTAAAAGCATCGCTATCAAGCAGCAAAATTTTTCGATCGTGACAGTTTTTGGGAGGCATAAAGGTGTTTCGTAATCGAAATTGAAGATATACGAGACATTTATTGCGATATTCCGATGCAAAACAGTAGTACAGAATGACCGAACTTTGTGTCGGAACACCACAACGAAGAATTATCTCGTTTTATTGTATAATATATTTGAAATATTTAAAACTACCGAGGTTTATAGAGATTTTCCAGCCATCGAGACAATTAAAATGTTTGTTGAGTGAGCCGATTTCCACGAAAGTTGAATCGCATGAGAAGAGTGCAAAAGAGGGAGTCTAATAATAATTTATGCGGTAATTCAGTTTGACTGACAAAAGCATTCTACAAAGAGCGGTAACATACCATGATCGGTAGGACTGCCCGATTGTACGCAGTTAGATTCGAATGATAACCGGGAGATGGTGGGCTGCATGGATATGCGATCACGGGTAACCATATTGCTAGGCCTCAATCTAAATGAACACAGATAGCTAGAAAACGATAAAAATAAAGCTGTTGCACTGATCATGTCGTCGACCATTTCTCACACACTACAATGAGGGTACCTACTTCTTATAACCTTTGAGATGATTAGGAATACAACTATTACCCTCTTAAAGATGTTGTTTGGATATTTTTTGAGTCAATCAGCTGAATAAGTGAGTGATAAAAATTGCCAACTTGGCAATAAGATTGTTTGTTTAACGATATGACGACAACTGTGTCGTTTAGATGTTCAACCTATTCAAAAAAGACAGGATTATGGGAACCTTGTGGACCACCAATTACAACGGCAAGCAGTCTTGTGATGACTCAACCGGTGAGATATCTTTTATTGCGGCGATTTTCATAATTACAAATTGTTATCGAGGGGAATAACAATTGAACTTTTTGAAGACGATTTCTGAAGCTTTTTCTAGTTATAATGTCCGATGATCGTCATACTCAGCGGACGATCTCATTCTAGCTATTATAATTATTTTGCGATCTATTTGCCTCATGGCAATGAGCTATTCGGCTAATAAACGAGAATGAATTTGTTTGCATATTTATGGTTAGATGACTTCACCAATAAAAGTTCCAATAAGTGCCTATTCCTCATATACAAATAGACTAGAGCAATATTAGTGGAATGAGATTTAAAGCGAAAGCAATTCACACGGACTTATTTAAATATACAATAAAGAAGTGAATAATTCTTTAGTCAGCAACAATAGGCGCACGTTGATTTATAGTCTGTGATATTACGAGTACTATACTTTTGACATATTTTATAGCTTCTCTTTAAGGTTGCCTCCTTGGCCTATAAATAAAAGCTTAGTCACCTCCACTGCTCATAATAGTAATACTTAAACTATCCAAAATATTTCGCCACCTTTATATGGAGAAGTGAAGTGTTATCGTATGCATTGTGCCTTAGATGTCCATTAGCAATATAAATAGCGGCTATTCATTCGATTCAATTGAAGCATAAAAGTTTGTAAGTGATTGAACTATGAGATATTTTTATGCAATCATTGTGAGCTTTCACGTTGTAATGTTGAATTTTTTCTACACACAAAGAATTTCCTACACACTCATTTTGTGTTAAATATGGCTAGCTAATTTCGCGATTGCTTGAAAAGCCAATCATATTCATTCGTTAACCTATTTATTTATTTATTTATTTATTTATTTATTTATTTATTTATTCATTTATTTACATACTTATTTATTTCCGAACAAGCTCAACTTCTCTTCTACATCAGATGGATTGCTTCATTCAACTTTATGGTGTCCTACATCATGTCTTGCAATTACCAAGCGCATTTGTCTAGAGACTTATGCGATATTGCAATTAATAATTAGCGTTGAATTTGTTAAAGTTCTTCTCATTTCATTTTTTTCCATTACGAGAGAAAAAGTTTTTTTTTCGAAAGCTTAAGAGATCTAAGAGCTCTAATTAGTTTCTGACAAAAAAGCTGCGAAGTTTGAATAAATAGAACTGATTTGACGAATCTTTCAAGATGACCGACTTTTTTTTCCGTCGACACACTGAAAAACTTTGAGGCGTCCTATTATTTATCCGTTCAAGTGTAAAAAGTTTAAAAAGTCGGATTTATTTTCTTGACATATTCTTTCAGAGACCGAAATATACGGCAAACGATTGTCAGAAGTTTAAAGCTTGATTTTTAAAGAGCGAATAGTGAAGTAACGATTTGTAGATGCGGTTTATGAGCGCTCTGAAAATGCTGATTTTTGCGAGAAATTGTTTGAAAAATTCCTATTATCCACAGCTTAATTGTTGCCTTGCGGATAGGGTCGTCTTCGTGGAAGCGAGCTAGATTTTCAAAGAGAAGACAAGAAAATTCTAAGAAGAGTGGAAGACACAAGAAAAAACCATCGACTATAAAGATTTTTCTATCTGTGTAGAATCCATAGTTTCTATTTTTCCTCTTGCCTCTCTGTATTTCTCAACTTCTAGTGGAAGGATTTTCGAGAACGGCGAGATTTAAGGTCTTTTCGGATAACGAGGAAGCTCGGAAAGCTCGTTTTCAATAATGGCACAGTTTTAGAAAGAGTATCCATAAGTAGGTGCAAGTACAGAACAAACAATCAATCAATTGCATATCAGTAGGGATTCGGGAGTCGGCTATGCAGCAATAGCACTATTATTCACCTAGGAATCGATGAAGATGATGACATATAGATAAGAGAGTAAGGAAATCCGTAGCCTTGCCACACAAGGGAATAATTCTTCGCCCCATCACAAACGAGTGCAAAGTTTCAAGTTGACACTAATGAAACGTCCGAACATCCGAAGTGCACTTGACCGGAACCTGAATTGCTCTTTAGCGAAGCGACGTACAAGGCGCCGTTGTTCCTACGAGAACCTGTCATTTCAACGCTTAGGAAGTGCTAAAATTACCACGGCACCACTGTCCAGATAAGGAATTGTCCACATAGTGTTGGAACGAGCGAAGCGTCTTCGTCCACACCAAGATGTTGTTAACAATGCCGATCTACGACTTCAAAGTTTGCAAGAGTGCAACGTGTGAGCGCAAGTTCACGAACTCGACGCTATGGATTCCACTGCTATGTGATGGAGGTCATGGATCCCATTCTTGTGTGGCAAGCTCAGAAATTGGTTCGCTTTTTCTAGCCAAAAGATGATGGATTTCTAAATCCATAAGCATCAACAGCAAATATTACCGGAAAAAGATTTTCCAGAGAGCAAATACGAAGTATATTTTGTAAGAAAAAAAGAATGAAAATACACTTCAAGATCAAATTTTGGCAAACAATTGCCACGAACAAATCTAAATTTTGCTCGAGTAAGAGAATTGCATCATACTAATCGACCCAAGATTCGCTCATTAAAAGTCAAGAAAAGAAAAAATTTTTATAGTCAATCTTTCTCGATAAGAGCTAAGAAAATCATATTGAATAACGTTTTGCTCATTCAGCTTGGAGCTGATAGCATCTAGACATGGTACAAATCAGCTTAATGTGTTCTTTAATATGGTATATATGGTACCAGTCAGAATTTCTAGCATTTATTTACTACAATTCTCATTATTTGATAGGGCGTCATAAGCAAAGGTAGATCGAGTCAATTATTTGTGTTTTAACAACTGAGATAGCAAAGTCTCATTGAGAATGCAGTTTCAGTAGCTCAATTTTTCATTGTTTTACACTCATACAACGTTTTCATCGTTTTCAGTTGAGGCATCCGGTTAAAAGTGTTTTCGACTTTTCTCATTAAAACTCTGACAATATATCAGTTTGCACTCATAATCTTAAACACGACCGGAAGATTGGTCAAACTGATGAGATGCTCATGAACAGCTTGCAAGCTTAGCCAATAATCTATTTTATGCCTCTTTTTTTGTAAAATTTACTTGAACGCATCTTGATTGACAACGTGCATTAGTGCATGACTTCAACTGAAAGCTATCGTTTTCAATTAGTCACGTCTCTAGGAATGCCTTAGTGCATTGCCGCATAAGGTTCAGATAAATTCCTTGGTCACTTCGGCTGATAATTGATAAGATGCTGTATCCCCTTATTCACAACTTATCTTCGATCGATCACTTATGAATAAGTTGTTGAGACTAAGTCGAGACGTTAGCAATTTCTGCATAGAGTCTCCTGCCTAATAGAGTTTTCTTGTAGAGTTGATTAGTAGAGAGTCTCCTAAGCAATGCTAATTTCTTAAGCATTGGTGCGTGAACTTCTCTGCAAAAATTCGTCTTTTTCAGTTACATTCATGTCTGTTCAGTGGATATCCACAAGCAAATTGGACCACTTCCTCGCATAAATAATGGTTCTTCCGGTAAAATCCGAAACGTTTTTTTCTAAATATAAATAGTGTAAGCAATTTCAGCCAAGTTATGCCAACTACTAGATTATTCTGAAACCTCTATCGATTCTTGTTGGAATGAAAAACGCAGCGAATTTCTTTGGTGAAAATAGCTAACTTATAAATTTCTTTGCTGCGTTATTGTTGATTTATGGCAAATTTTTTGTCGTTTATTTTCCAAACTTCGCTTCTCAAAAACGACGTAATAAATAAACACTTTAGAGTTTCAACATGCATAAGTAGGGTTCTTGCGCTAATATAAGTATATTCCTCTCATGAGCTTAAAGTGGACCTCAATTGAAGCACATCAACAAGCATTGCTCGAGCAACATTGCAGATTAGCCCAAAATGTAGGTGACTTACCATATTAAATGTAAAAGCGAACATCTCAAAGCTTCAACTAGTCAATTGCTCGTGGAAGTGCATCAATCATTCCTGCGAATTGACTTGGAGGTATTGTTTGAGAGAAAGAAAAAGCGAGAAGAAGAAACAATGCTAAAATCCTCGAAACTAGTGCAGCTTGTTCATGCAGAAATTGTGTTTTTTTTTTTCAACGTCAAGGGAATTTCTTTTGCACACATAAAAAGTCCATTTCGTCTTTTTTTGGTGAAAATCTTGAGAATCATCTCTTTTCAAACAATTCATCAAGTTACACCTCTTATATGAGCATATCGATCTTAGACACTATTTCCTTCTATCGCATACATTTGCACTTATTATCATCAATTATTCAAATGTTTACAGTTGCTGCATTTCAATTAAACTTTTCCGCAATTGTTTCCCGTTCGTACGCTATAATCTTTTTAGTCATTCAATGATATTTCGATATGAATGCAGAATTTTTGCACAATACTTCATCAATATATGATTGTTTTTGAGATAGCATAGCAGCATTTCGACTATTGCATCTATAAAATCATGAGATTTCGCATTATTCCTCTCATATTTCTCATTTTGGAGGATCATTTCTTCATTCTCATATATTCCTCTCATCTCCATTATTCCTTTCTCATTTAGTGTCTCTACAAAATAAGCATGATGCGATTATGCTCATTATCTATCTGTGTTAAACTTCTTAACGATGAAGTAGTCACAGTGTCTGTTCGTTGAGTGCATCAAAACAAATTAGACACAAATATATTTGGCGAAGTGTTCGGTGAATGGCATTTAAAGAGTTCGTGAGTGCAACGCGATTCTCCTTCAGCTTCACTAACGTGATGCTTTAGCTTCATTGATCCGAGTCGATAAAAAAAAATGTTTAAGCAGCGATATTTTTGTGCAACGCCAACAGCGGAATGAGCAATGTTTTCATGAATAGAAGTATAACCTCTCGACATTTGTCACAGTCGTTTTTCCTTGAACAATGCGCGCACACATTGTTCCATTCTGATTCTACCTATATAAGGAAGCAGAAAGCTGAAAAAGCGTCCTCGAGGAGAGCAATTTGCAGGATGAGTTGTTTTATCCTTACCTTACCAACTCCACTTTAGATACCTTAGGAGTCGATGATCAGGGTGCTGTCGGCTCTTGCTTCTTTAGGCAGTCCCACGACGACATTTCACACGATTTTACCCGTATTTATGTGACTGTGGCCTAAGGATGCTAGACGGACCATGGTGTGTGCCTTTCGTCGTCACATGCACAACGGGATCCAGAGAAGGGCGATTTTGTTAGTTTTAGCCCCCTGTCTAACATCACTGTTGAGAGATGGTCAACATCATCTAGTTAGACTGTTCTAGACCTCGGCGCCAACTAAAGATCCCCCCAGTCAGCGTAGTAAAAGGGGGTGGGGAGGTGGGGTGAGGGACAAGTTTTATCAGCATTGAGATAGGAATCGCTTCCTTCACATTGAATAATTTAGTCTCATACTCCTTCCCGTTAGTAATGTCAAATGAGTGGTTTCATGGCAAATTTCTCTTAACTAAGCGGGGATTTGCAGGTAGGTAATTTTTAATGAATTCATTTATCTGAAAATAATATTTGCTACTTTACATCACCACTCTTTTAGAATTGTAGACTTTTGGCCTCATTAAGTAACATAGAGCGTTACATAGACTTATTTCATGTCGTATATAAGCAAATCAATGATCACCACATCAACAGAATTCGACTAATGGAAAGTGCATTCGGCTGCTTTTCTTCGATATTTTTTTCGAGTCGGTAGGAAAGAGATCCACATTTTCTCACATATCCCGAGCCACTCAAAGTTGGCCGAAATAAAGTCAATCATTCTATATTAATTAACGTTTGATTGCATTTTGTTAACTGCGTTGATACTTATGCATTCAACAAATGAAGTTTTCAATGCTTTAACGAGGAGAGGTATTAGTGAAAGGAATTGACTGCTTTTAGAATTGGTTAACACAAATCTCGATGTCACCTCCCGATGTAATTTGAATAAATTCTCTAGAGTTTGTTCGTATCCTTCATTTCTTATTTTCTGTTGAAATTTCATGGTCAATGCGATATATCAATGCCTTCGAAATCATCAATTGCTATGTTATATACTCCAGCACTCCATCTCTTATCAGTGATAAGCATTATCAAAATGATAGCCATATGATCATGTAGCGAAATTGTGCTGAATTTCGGTGCAATTGCCATCAGGAGCATCACTGTAGTTCGCTAGCCACACACAGTGATTAGGCATTAGTATCGTTCATGAAGCTAATATCGCTGCGACTATGTGAAATGAATGCTCTATTGCCAGGAATATTCTCCAAAAAAACTTTGGTGCTTTAAAGATAGCCGCAAATGAGTCGAAGTTTTCGATGCATTATAGATGTTAAGACCCATCCAAGAGACGCTAAAATACTTTTCCTTTTTTTCCGCTATGCGAAATTTTTTCCGATCATATCGTTCGAGAAATTGTCATGGATCAAGCTTTAATATACTCTGATTATATTTGAAAGTTCGTCTTTTGTCCTCATAGAACGTCGGCGAGGTCATTTGCTTCGTTGCGATAGTGATTGGGAGTTGAAATTTGTAAGTTACAAGTCAAATTAGTTGGGCTACCGCTACAATGGGGTTCGGAAATGAATTTGAATCTAAGGTTTCTATGGGCTGTTGTTTTCATAGCAAAGCGCATTTTTTGACGTCAGATCAATGATTTTGCAATTGTGCGCAATCGGCCTCTCTGAGCAACTGAAACAAGATAGTCCATTCTTCCTTAGCGGCTTAGTTTTTCATTCCTTCCACCAGCATCCTAACGAGTGAAATTCCGCAAACACAAACGCAATATCGGACGCAAAAATCAAGGAATGTTGATCGTCTTTGATGTGGACAATATCATCAAAACATTGCATCGCATTATAAAGCTTGAAGCACGGTAGTTGATTTTGCTTTCATACAAAACTTATTCAAATATTAGAGCAGCTGTGGGTTTCACTTTCGTTATGAATCACCCATTGTTTCTCATTGTCGAAGTAGCGATTCATCCTGTCTCCGATTGAAAATGAATATTGTCTAAACGATACCGAAGTCAGAGCGATCAGAAAAGGTTTGTGTTCCGGCTAGTGTTGTTCTTATTGCTTCAGGATCATGCTTCAAGAGTACGAGAATCATTCAAACAAGAATATTTCGCGAAGCATATCTAAGTAGCTAGCACATTTTGCGTCTTTACAAGACTATAGCCAAACAAACCATTCGATCGCCTGAAGTATCTCCAAATAATATGATGTGCTTAAGAATATGCGGTTATTTCATTTTTTTTCTTCAAGTATCCCGTCAAAATCTCCAGTAAGTCGCCTATTTTTCCTGCAAAATGGAGATCTAACCTCCCTCAGAAGGAATACATTTTCGCTCGACTTTAAGCATCCGTACTTCCAAGTTCAATGCAAAGTTGAGAGGTGATATAAAGAAAAAAACACTAAATTTACAACATAAAAAATTTCGACGAATTCATGAAATGAAGAAGGAAAAAATTTCGACGATAATAAAGCTTATTGTTGGCTTCATTGCGTGCGTAAATCCTCACTATTACTCCCGCTCTTTCTTTTGGGTGCTATCCTTTATTGACGCCCGCATAGTCGTTAAGAGGCGTTTATGAGTGGTGCTTGCTTTTCGCATGCTATTCACATTTACGTAGTATAGTTTGAATGGATGCAGTTGGGCGTTCTTTTGTTTCGTTTGTCCTTTTTTTCCTTATTTAAGGCTAATAAAAACAAAGTCATTATTGTGCTAATCGTTGCTTGACGTTGGCGGATTGTGTTGCGCAATTTTCTCAGATGTTTGTTGATTGTTGCTGTCAACTTAGGCATTTCCTTAACGAATAATTTTTGAGAGGAGATTGTTTTATCAGTGACAAGATAATTGAAATGTGAGAAATTGCTTTATTCATCTATTTTTTTCATCGGCTGGAAAATTTCAGCGATGAAAATCTTGAAGTGAGAAAGAATGTTTTTATTATTGTGATTTGCATAGTTTATGTGAAATCAGGAATGAGGAGTATGATATCACCTGAAACGCACATTGAGATCACCATGAGACTTTTCCAAGGAATCAATCCACTACTCAATATTTTGAAGACAATAATGTTTAATAGACAATCAGTTATAACTTATGATAGCAATATTATTGGTCTGAAATCTTCGAAATACAATTCGCAATATTTTACCCCAAACTGTACCTCACGAAACAAAAAAAACACCAAATAAGAATGAGCATATGTCTCTCCTTCCACAGGTATAACGTGCGGTTGAGCTCAGATGTAGGCCTTTAGAAATATTGTTGAATGTGGAGATAATCACCGGAAAAGAGCAACCAGCCTAGAAGTAGGTTTGAGGTGTTTTAGTTAGAAGCATTTGATGGCTACACCTATTACAAGGC
>JAARMF010001938.1:7996-18523 GCA_022844705.1 Toxascaris leonina
GAATTTGCCTATGTAATACGCATAGAATTGCATACCTCGAGCTTTTGTGCTTTTGCAATTGTAACAATCACGGGGACACACAGATGCATACACAAAAACGCATTTACACCCGCACATGAGACTGTCATAATGCATTTTGCAGATGCAAGTTTGCAGAGACTCATGGAAGATGAGCAGCTGCTGGTCAAAAATGACCACGGAACGGGTGGGGAAAGACAGAAGTGTATAATGCAGGAAGCAGCGCAGTCTTGGCAGCTAACCCTATCTTGTTAAGCCGAAAGTGTAAAATGGATATTCTGTTGCTCGATGCTAGAGTTGTTGTCTAAGGTTGAAAGCTACCTAATGTTAAAACACTGATTACTTTGCACATGAAGGGCACCGCTGGCAGTTGAAGAGTATCGCCGCTCACATTATGAGTCGAAGTCACATGATTCTACATCCACCGAGAGGGTAATGAATCGTCCCTTCACTTCGGGTTCGAGCGGCTATAACGTCGGATCGAGCAGCTACCAACAGAGAACGCAACAACAAGCGGTTGTCCCACATACCGTAACATCGACCGTCGTAACGGAAAGGTCGGGTGGCGAGTTCGATAGAAAAGCTGAAATGGCTGAGGTTAGTAGCCTTTTAGGTGCTAAGCTAAAACAAGCATTATAGTAGCTCAATCTACGGAACCTAACACTACGGACCAATTCACAGACGTAATAGGCCAGTTTACACTAATTTCGGCAAAGCGATCTTTAGAGCTTTTAGCACTACTCGGAAGTTTTCTTTGAAACATGGGTTCCTTGATTTGGTGGCTAACTGATCACTTACCTGTGCACTAGCTTCTATCTTTTACTCGTTTCACTGTTAAAGAGTCATTGAAAAGCGGTGCTTTTTATACGTTGGTCGCTGTTGGATCATTTTGCAATCAATTAGAGCCATCCTATGCGCCTGCGGCATTCGTACCTGTTTGTGCGATTGCGACGAACCTCGTGTGTCTAGATTTCACAATAGATGAGACATAAAAATTCATCACAATGTCAGGAGAGAGTTGATTGGCTCATATCTCATAAAATTGTAATATTTTAACTGCAATTTTATCGGAAATGGTGAACTTGTATTCACTTTTTGAGATGTTTCCAATAATGAATGGAACGCTGAAAACGATTTGCAATTTTATAGGAAGGTAGTGCCGGATTCAATGATCAACACTATCGTTAACAGAATTTCACATCGAAAAGTATTCAAGATTGTTGTTCATCCGCATATATGTGCACTCTTTCTGTATATCAGTTCATTGCTCCTTTTGCTAGTGTGCTCACATCACTACTCCCTTCCTCTCCGTGAACGTGATTCAATGATTTAATGATGGGAAGAGATATACGCCATCTGCAATCCCTTAAAAAGCTGATTACTATATCATTCGTATTGATTCAACATATGTGTGGCTCATAAGATATGATCCAATGACTTTTTCACAAATTGTTTAGCATCACTTATTGGACGATACCGATTTCATACGTGCGAAAGTTGCATCAATGGCAATAAAAATGAGAGAAATTAGAGGTTTCTCAACGATCCACAATGAATTCCTTTGCGTCGATTCCGTATGATGGGAAGAGATTTTAAAAAAGCCAGACATAGAATAGCAATAAAATTTAACTATGTGATCGAATCCGATTCTTTGTAATATAAATCAAATGTGACTACAGCAAATGCCTTCAAAGTATCACTTTATATATACGAACTGAACCCTCAAAGTGTTGAGAAACAAACAGTTCTTACTGTTATAGGTGAATAGGCAAAAAATGATAAAAGAAAAGAGAGCGCCAATGCCAACGATTCCTACAAACTTCGGTGATTTGTTTGCTATAGTTAGAGCACACATTCCGTGCCCGAGAATACATCATGATTTCTATATATACTGTATAC
Organism: Toxascaris leonina; assembly: GCA_022844705.1. Classification (NCBI taxonomy): domain Eukaryota; kingdom Metazoa; phylum Nematoda; class Chromadorea; order Rhabditida; family Ascarididae; genus Toxascaris; species Toxascaris leonina. The sequence continues at coordinate 9,914 of JAARMF010001938.1, forward strand.
AGCGTACATTAGCAGTCATGTCAAAAAGTTATTCATTCCGCAATAGCGCTTATTTATTCCCACTGAAGTGTCAAAATATCAACACAACAATTCGGCCCTGTTCCTTACTCATGCTGGGCAATTAGTTCACGGATTTAGGTCACAACCTTCGGTCTCTTGAGCATGCTTCTTTGGTTAGAGATGTTCCATTTGACATGAATAATAACTTTGATTCTTTTAAGATATGTGGGTGTTTTGCATAAATCTTGACTCTCATCGATGATAACATGAAAGATTGAGGCTACAGGTACTACCACGGGGAACGGTAGCGAATACACAGGCCAATATGGAGGGCAGCTATTTGGATCGTGAGGGGCACAACGTGAACTACAAAAGAGAACTGGTCACGTCGATGGATCCGAATCGCGAATGCTCGCTGCTCAAAGAGGAAGAAAGACGTGTCGTAGAGACACCTTTAGAACCGGGCATAATTTCTAGGTAAGACATTTATTGTTTTCCACCCCGCCTCATATTTTCAAGAATGCAATTTCCCACAGACATTGCTTTGAGAGAACTTTCGAGAATGGGTTTCCATTCAGCGGCCATCGGGCGATTACGCTCAGAGATGTCGATGCTGATTGCATTTGTTCTCAATCGAAGAGTACTTTGAGGCGTCGATATTCACCTGGATTCAACTGAATTAAAATGACGCACCTGAATGTGGTTACTTTCCTTCTCTTCACGCATTTCATTTCAACACTCAAACTTCGTTCGCTAGGGGATTTTCGCAATATATATGCGATGCCCAACACGCTCGGGATCAGGAACAAAGACCCTCTTAACGTTTCTCGTTTTCGATTTTTGCTCATAGAATGTCAGTAGTTCACACTTGTGCATGCTTCCTATCATTTTCTCCCTATGGTGACGACAGTTCGCAAAGCTGATTCATGTCATGGGCCCGGTTGGGAAATAAAATTGCCGCTGTCAACGTGAAGGCGATGAGTCATCTTTTCCGAACGTTACCGTCGGCGAATTTGCTAAGGTCTAGCTGAAGGGCACGGCACATGCTTTAATGCGCTTCAGCAGTCTTTTTTCACAGTGTGGAAACGCATAAATTTCCCGAGAAACGAAATCACTCTATCCAAATGGAAGTGGCGACCCACCTAGCGGATTACCAAACAAGGCCGAGGATAGACCGCGACCGCAAACTAGTTTCGTCCCTTGTGGAGCCTTAGGGGATTTTCGCAGTATATATGTGATGCCCAAAACGAAAACTTTCGGGATCGAGAAAAAAGACCCTCTTAGCGCTTCCCGTTTTCGATTTTTGCTCATAGAATTTCGGACAAATGTTTTCCAATCTGCTGTCCTAGGGTAATTCATCGTTGTAAATGCTCTTTCCGATCTTACTGAAACTACTGAAACTTCATTTGAGACCTATCGAAAATATGTCAAGATAAGCTGCTGTATTGCGCAGTTTCGTTGCACATTATGATAACATTGCAGACATGTGACGACAAAATACTACAAAAAGAAGACGGTGACCGACACGACGACAACAACGACGAATGCCACACCGCAGTAAATTGCGCTGATATGGCCAGCCGCCTACATCCTTTAGAGGCCGATCGATCGACAAACGACTTTAATGCGTTTAAAATGTTGGAAATTGGAAAGCAGTGATTAACATAACTAAACGAATTTGCTTTGAAACAGGCAGCAAGGCCTGCCAGGGGGTTCGTTACTAAATCGGCGCTGCTTCCATCCACCGAGTAGCCTTGGGCACTCTTCTACTGTTAATACAAAACATTTATTCGCTATTTTCTTTGAGTTTCGTTCAGACGTCGCTGTCTAAAAATGTTTTACTGCCACCTTATCACTTTTATATTCTCCGGTGTGTCTCTTTGCAGCTTTCATTGAAAACTCTAAAAATGATGAACCAATGCCCCCGTCGATGCCTTTGATAAGCATCACATATTTCCTCTTTATTTCTCTTTCTCTTTGCTTCATTGGTTTCATTGCCAATCTTCTTTTCAATAACTATATAAGCAGAAGAGCGGATTGTTTCTTATTTCGTGGATATGCTATTTGCTTTATAGTATCTTTACTTAGAGGTAGCCCGGTAAATGGCCATAAAACACTGTATAAATGATGCCTTCAATTAATAAATGTTTGCTTGGAGTCGTCTGATCCAGTGAACAAAATTTCTTGAAAAATTACCATCATGTGGTGTTCACACTAGCGCATTGAAAGGGCTTCTTGGATAATGGCCCGAAGGCGCTTGATTCACAGCCTGATTCAATGAATCATGCCAGAACAGCCTTTTCACGCAGCCTTTTCACTCTCCATGGNNNAATCATGCCAGAACAGCCTTTTCACGCAGCCTTTTCACTCTCCATGGGGTTTTTTGCTACGGAGGTCCCCACTGCAGCTGAACAGAAGTTGCGGTCTTGGCTTACCGCTGCCTCCGGACGCAACCCGTTCGTCACACTGATCGTGGTTGAAGTCCACGGGAAACACTTCGACCACGCGCAGTCTTACTCTTCATTCGGCGTAATTGCTACGAAATCGAGAAGTAGGAATGATGAACGGAGTTGCGGAGGTGCGGAGGGCACGCGATGTTCGTGAAGCCTCAATTCTCTACTACAGTAATGACAAGGAATGAAAACAGTAGCATATTTGGGATTGCATGCGGAATACAGGGCTCTCGATGGCGAATGCTACAAGTTGCCCTCGTTCCCGTCGGGTTTTCGGATTACGTCATTATATCCTGGTATTCTCTTCTGCCACAAATTGTCGTTCCTTTAATACACTTCCGGTCGTTTCTGTTCAGCATATCCCGTCCACATAGAATGTCTCCTCCTCTTCCTGCCACTTTATGGAGAAATGTTTTCACCCTATGGAGGCCAGACCTATGTTCCTAATACTCGACACAAAGATGATGCGGCTCATAAGCCCCGTGAATGGGCTGGCGTCCACAGGATCCTCCCGCAGACGCGAAACTTTGCAGCGCGGAGGCGCTGTAATCCAAAACGTCTTTTTTGCACGGTTGCTTTGAGGTGGGGAGGATGGGGAAGGGGGAGGTGGGCCATAGCTAATCCCGACCACAACTATACACTATAGATGAGTGCCAAGTCAGAGAAGTGTTGAGACAACCCATAACCATAATAAATTGTCGAATGGAAAGGAAATGAAATGTTTATTAGCTTTTTGGGCCAAATAGAGCACTGTGACAGAAATTGTTGGTGAAAAGAAAAGAAGCTTTCGAAGAAGCAACCACTCCAACGACACAACAAGTGGCTACAGGCGGAAAAAAACAACACCACCGTCCAAGAATGAAATTGGCGTTCTCAACGAAAAACAACGGCAACTCACCGAACCAAAAATGTCACTTAAGAAAAAGTAACACAACATTTCCCCCCGCATTATTCTCATAAAGTTCGCAGTTAAAAATGAAGGGGTCAAATGACGCAGCTGGGAAATAGCTTGACAAATTTTACTCGAAATATTCTGATCGCAGCATATGTCAGGAAAGAAGGAACTTCAAAAAACGAACAACATCAAGAAGAAGCACACTCAAATGAGCGTTTAAAACAACTTTCGAAGTCAAGTGAAACAACTCATATTCCTCACCATCAATTGAGAGCGTATTAAGAAATTCGTAACATATCTGAGGTCTCGTGAAGATAACGACGAATTCGTGCAAAGCAAGTTGGAGCAAACATCTTTACCTAGAACCCCGAATGATCTGAGTGGGTACGCGAGCGATACCAAAACGTTAGCAGATGTATGAAAATCCCCAAGACCATGCATGCCATTGTGAAACGGAAAAGTCACATCTATGCGGGATTTGCGGCTGCATGCAGAACGACGCATATTTAAGTGATACCCTAAAAGCCATATGTATCCCCCAGAATAACCCAAAACATGAAATGATCACCTAAGACCACAAAGCGACATCACCAAACGAAACAACTGATCCGCCATAGATCACTGTGTAGACGATCGGACCAGGAATAACAACTGCAAACCCTTCAGCTTTCAGGTGACCACATAAAGCGACTTGCCAGCAAGATTCATGAGGTCATCACTGGCCGATATTATCTGTTTTTGCGGCGGCGCTGCCAAAGAAAGTAAGAGACGATGTCCAGACCACAACGAGAACACCGAACGCACTTCGTACAGCAGTGCCGTATGTGTAAGAAGCTTTTCACCCGACGCCAAAAGAATCTTATGTGAACGCTCCCCGCAATGCACAGTCACTGCCGGTACTCTATGGCTGTCATTCGCAACGACCAAAACCAACTGAAAAGAGTCGCGTCATGAAAATCGCCCATCACAACTTAAAATGAAGGATCCACAATAGCAGTGAGATTACTCGTGACGTAAACGAGCACCAGCGTATCATGGTATTCTCGTCGAAAACTAGTTTAGCCTATCAAGCTGCAATCTTGATAAGAAAGCACAAGACAACTCGCCGAAAAACGAAAAGGAAAGGATAGACCCACCGTCGCCACCCAGTTTAATTATATAAAAATGTTTTGCAAATCTTCCTGTATTTTCAAAAAAGTTCTTATTCCTTTCAACGAATAATGCAGATGTGGGACGGCCTCCCATTTCAGGTCGCTCCCAAGCAAACTTCACTTCTATGCTTTTCCATCAAAGAACTCATATATTCTTCGATATGACTCATGAGAAAGGCCTATAATCGGGTTTAACAAGTGAGCGTACGAGAAGAACAAGCAAAATCACCGTATGCATACGTCAGTAATTAAGCTAACGTCAACTTTTTCAAGACAGATAGGATGACAAGTTAGCTACGATCATCAAAGCAAAGAAACCTCAAGCTGTGCGCCTTTCACATTGCTGGTCGACGTTGCAGCTGCTGATTTACCGGGTGGCAAATCACCCAATTCAAATGCCGTTCCAGTTGCTTCACGGATCTGTTTGGCGTGCGACACCACTATGTCATTCAGCTGATGTGATGGGGGCGTTACTTTGCAGTAGACGTAAGCCTCATCCGTTGATATCAGCTTCGCCTGAACAACAATATCTTTGCATGGCTCTCATTTATCATAAGCAAGGAATCGATATAGCAGCATATCATAAATCACCTTATCAGTGACTTCTTGAACGAGGGCGCTGATCACAACATTCATTAGCAAGTATCCCTATCGCAATTGTATGTACTGCTTGCCATCTCAGCATTTTCCTCAACTTCACGACGCTCATCAAACCCTCGAATCTTATTCGCCAACATAAATGACCTGTTCGGAGCAAAAAATAATGGCATGCTTGCATAGCACAATTCTCAAATCACTCACTGCTGTTTAGTCCATCTCTGGATAAGACATCTAACAGCAAAACAACTCATAAATAGAAGTAAAAATCATTGCAGAGAAAACGAACACTTTTTCGCAGTTTCTGGATACGATTGGTAACCTCTCGTGCGAGTCCCTCTTCTTTAAGGGAATCGTCCTCTGATGTATCCAGCATTACTATCGTCTGCAATAATCCTAAGTAAAGATCATTGAAAAACATACAGCAAAGCTGGACAATGTTCGAAGTGAGATTCCTTGTTGAGAGAAGCGGTTTTAAACGATTTATGAGAAGTAAAGATGAAAAAATCGGACTTCTAGCAGTTGACTATTCCGGTGCAAGTGCCACAACTAACGTGATGAACCCCTTCGCCGTTCCCCTTCTCTCCTCTCCATCTCATTCATCAAAGTTGGCATATTTGATAGTTTTGTTAATTTCCCCATCAAGAATCATCATGCCTTCCATTTCATTGAAAACGCAACAAATAACTCGAATGAAACTATAGGACAGCAGTCAAAGAATTAGGGTTAAACATGGGAGACGACAACAAACTAGAATGTGAGCAGAAAAGACAAGTAGTCGCGACAGCACTCGTATCCTCATTCGCCTTTTCTGCTTCGCAACGAACTCTTAGGTTAAGCAAGCAACGAACTAGAAAAATGCAGATAGAAAAATTGAACTGAATTGCCACCAATTTTTATATTAAATCACTTACACCTAGCTTCCGAGATTCTTCCTTTACATACAGAATAAATTTGCAGCACAGTTGTCTAGAGAAAAACATGTAAATTATACCTGGCTGTCGGAGTTGGTTTCGAAATGAGTGCCCAGAGAGGAATCCCCAGAAGTACAATATGAGACAGCGACTTCCTCAGCAGTTAGATCATAACCAAGAACGCTCAACGTCCCCTTCTCTAAGAATGACGTTAGCTCTTCCTCACTTACTTTGTTCTGCAAAACATCTTCGCTTGTTGTAGAGCAATTCTTCACAGGAGAACAAGTCGCCATTTCTCAACTCCAAACAAATTCACTCATCCATTTATAAAAGCCAAATCAGTGGATATTGTTAATAATTCAGCACAACATCTCATGTTCATTACTTCCTTGCTGAATACTGCAACAGTTCAACATTTCGAATCTCAGAAGATAATAAACTGTCGGAAACGAGAAAAAGTTTTCTCACAGCATTCATAAGCTGTCATGGTGGCGTCTAAATCACTACAACAATTCCTAAGACTCTAAACAAAACCAGACGCTGACCTCTTCAACAACTTCCTTTCCTTTCCAAATAGGAATGCAAGGACGGTTTATTTTCATCCGTCTGAAGAGTTATGCTGCTGCTGCACTTTGCCATTTATTGAAGAAAAGTGAAAAAAAATTGAAGAAAAATATTTCAGCAAAGTACATTTCTGCTCATCACTCTTACGGTGTTCTATCGGCCTCTAAGTTCCNNNGCTGCTGCTGCACTTTGCCATTTATTGAAGAAAAGTGAAAAAAAATTGAAGAAAAATATTTCAGCAAAGTACATTTCTGCTCATCACTCTTACGGTGTTCTATCGGCCTCTAAGTTCCACTCTTGTCTTTACACTTGCGACTCAAATAAGTTTGCTCAATGAAAGCATTTGCCCCTCTTCTCAACCCCCACTTATATTGAAGGTCCAAAATCTATCGATTTCCTGCAAGGGTTTCATTTGTGTTTGTAACAGCGTTCTCGGAACCTTTTCGAAAGTATCGGTGGAGATGTGCTCGAACACATCCAGTAGTGGTACGAACCGAAAAATAAATTATCCGCACTATGCAAAATGACAATGAATGAGGGCAACATCTCGAAGAATGTGCAGCGCTGGTCTGCTCCACTGCAAAGGAGGACTTCCATCACGGGATTTCATAGATCGCTTCTCCCTCCGGATTTCATAGATCGCTTCTCGAGGTTCGCTCCGTCTCTCTCGATCAGAGATCAANCTATGAGGTTCCCTCCGTCTCTCTCGATCAGAGATCAAAGAATAGATGAGGTTCTACTCTAACACCTAAACATTATTCTAGACGATATTCGCATTAAAAAAGCGTCATGCGATTAGTTCAGAGAGTTCGTTCACAAAGTGATTCTCTTTCTACACAACAGCACACTGCATAACCCTTATCGTATGAAAATAAGAAACAAAAAAAAGATGTGAAGTCATGCTGGATANTGTATGAAAATAAGAAACAAAAGAAAAAGATGTGAAGTCATGCTGGATAACGAAATGAATGTGATATATACGAACCTTAAGATAATCGGCGACCTTCTTTTGATCACTCTTAAGGCGAGCGCCCAAAAGACGGAAGTTGGGTTCGGCTTTCAGATGCACTCCATACTTGGCCTTATCTTGAGATACGGTCATTTTGCGCACATTCAGCTCTGAGAGTATATAAGTCTGTAGCGATACAAGATCGTTCAGGAACTGAGTATCGCGATTGATAACCACCATCTCTTTCAACGGATACTGAAAGGTTTTAGTTCGAAATAATCAACAATAGCTTTAATGAAATCTGCTGCAGTAAGCACGATGTGAAATCCTTTTGTCATCTTGCGAAATCGCATTTCCTCATATGCCTGGACGGATAAAGAATCGAGAGATTAGTCATGCGGCTACGATAAACTTCTATGAATCATAGCGATTCAACTTAGGGCATCACTCTCTCCACATACCCACAGAGTCCGTGGATCTTGTTTCACTTTAGAGACAAAATTATATAAAATCTACCAAACATCCCATCCACCTGAAATTTGCGAAAATCGAAAATTCTGCCTTTAATCATCTTCAAATTGAACTCGTTGAATTTAATACACTACCTCCGAAAACTTTTTGTGCAAAACCGTCGCACTGCGGAGATCACAAAAAAAGCCGGCCTATGTGTTCCTTCTCAAGTTTGGGTTAAGATGAATGGTCGCAACAATCTTGCAAAATTACTACAACCTCTCGTGGCATCAGTTCGGACACAAGAAAGCATAGCAGTAGTGCTATTACATCGTAAACCTGCTGTATTACTGTTGTTTGCCTTTGTGAAGCGTCGTCATGCTCAATGCGTCTAACCTACAGACAGAGCGCTCGACTCAATTTGTTGAAATCGGCCTCAACATCAGACCCAAAATGAATGCTAAGGTCAAAGATCAACGCGCATTAAGCGACACCTTCAAAAACTGCAAGCGGGCTGTTCTTCAGATTGTTCACCTTTCATAACGTTTTTTTTAAACCCGAATTTATTCTCGAAGATACGCATGCAGACAGCAACATCCGACCAAATCCACTACTGACCTTAATGATATAACATCCC
>JAARMF010001938.1:18665-33306 GCA_022844705.1 Toxascaris leonina
GCGATAACCATGGGGTTTCCAATCTATTCAAAAAAACCGGAGAGAAAAAACAATAGAAGTATCTATAACTGGGCAAAACAAGTACATAACTGTTCTTCATAGTTCGAATTCCTCTCACGTACGAAGAAAAACAGGCTTCGGTGGTTCAAAAATAAACCTGCTGATGGCATCCTCCTGAACGAAAAAGGACGTCTAGAAATTAACCTTGACGGGGATCGACTTCCGTTCACGCAATACACGAACCAAATCGACTACTGCTCGCATTGCGGCCACACGTCTCTCCACTGATTCATCTATCAGATCGGTCCTATTTGAAAAGTTTTTCATTAAAAATTGGACGTTGCATTTATCAATTCCCCAATTAAATCATCACTCTCGCGAAAAAATAAAAAGCCGGAAAATTCAGACTCATTTCAATTCGGTTGAGGTACTCTTCATTAAAAGTCTTGTCGAAAAGCGATATCCCGATGAGTGAATAACCTCGCACAATTTCGAATTCTGCCAGAATCTATTCTCCTTCTCAATCTAGTGCTTACTCACTTCCTGCTACAGCACAGCCTTTCCTCTCGAACTCTGTTTCTGCAACTGGATCAGTCATACACAAATCATCGCAGCATATAGCGTACATCAAACTGTAAAGCATTAACCACCAGCATCTAGCACCCAAGCTGAGAATAAATAACCTTGGCTCAGGTATCATCTCGAAATGAACCGATTCACTGGTCGAAGGAACGATGTGCCTAAGATTCTGCCAAAGAAGGTCGCAAAAGAATGGCGTTAGAGGAGCCATAAGACGAACAGTAAGAAGCAGAACACGACCCAAAGTTGACAACGCATGCTCACGATCCTCTTCGTCGCCTTCACCCTAAATTTGATTCCCTTTTCAAACATTTTTTTTTAATTGGAACGTCAACGCAATGATCCAAACTAAATTTCAACAGCCACCTTCAATCACCGAATATTCACCAAACAATAAAGAAAAACACACCCCGCCACTTCGCCACCCCCAAATCCTTTGCCATATCACCGCGCATAACTGAGGTCTACTGAAGGAACGAGCAGATAAGAGCAGGTAGCAAAAAGGTTGCAATACACTCGACGGCAGTTCTTTTATGAGTCAATGAATCGGTTATTTTTGATGTCACAGGCCATAATTCTTCGATGAAACTTGCAGAATTGATGGAATAACGATATGAAAAGTCGATGAAACTTCGGCCCCTCTGATCAGATACTTCTTCCAAGATGAAAGTGTATTACGTGAGGAAGGATAAGGTTAGTTATAACGTTCGCACACAGCACAACCGAAGATTTCCATATTTGATTCGTGAAAATCAGCAAGATGGGACACCACCTGATGAAAGGTTGAGTTCAATCAATGTCATACCATGCCGAAAGGCGCCACTGTGTTGGCAATTCGAAGTGTGGTCTGAAGTGGGCATTACACGAAGAACTATGATACTGGTTATCGCCGAATACCCACCTTCATACGTTTTCTGTTAAGTCGAATGTAGCAGTTGGTGAGAGTGTCAAAGAATTTGGTCAGTGGGGAGACAACCGCATAAAGACGATACTCTCCCATCTCTTTCCGCACGAATGCGACCAGACTGTTCGAGAACGACAATATCCAACGATCCATCACGTTCGATGATTCATTATCCACTAGTTTAAACTCCCTGGTGAAATCCTTTAAAGACACCAATGTAAACTATGAATAACAGAAAAGTCTCTTAAAAGCTCAAGTCAGCCGTTTGTATAAAACGGCAGTGAATAACTACGAAAGATTGATTAGGTTCTTAAATGCAAAGTCTATAATACAGCGTTCAGAAAGCTCGTATAAAATAAGCCTTCATTATTACAATATGAAATAATTGCAAAATATCACTACACCGTAAAAATTCCAAAGAATCAATAAGTTCAGCTGATCCTTTCACAGCAAATTCTAAGTCAAAAGAATTATAGTGACAGCAATTCAACTGCAGATGTCACTTCCCTTAAAAATGTTGAAGCAGGTAAGGTAACGTTTTATAGGGGAAGATAACTTAAAATCACAATCTGAGCACGCGTATAAGAAGTAGACCAAATATCGAGCAGATAGATTCTCTTATAGCCAAAGATGGTCACTTTTCAAAACGGTCATCAGCTGTGACCACCAATGCAATCGATGGCTACAGCAACAAAGCATGTGAAAGCCCCATTAAGAAAGCGAACATACAAAGAACGCTGCAATGACCCAATAAGCCTCCTCTCCTCCCTCACCCCCCCTCCCCCGCTTCCCCTCTCGAAGCCCATGTGCACTCAACGACAATAGCGCCACCTAATGAGGCAATAAACTAACATGTTCAAAGAGCTGCACATTTTGCACGAAGAATCTATAGGCGTTATACCAAGGCAGGAAAACATCTTTGAGCACTTCCTTAACGCCCTCCTCTCGAAAGCGCAAATTCTCTCCGCGCACCACAGGAGAGTTGACAAGATAAACTCGCAAAGCGTCAGCTCCATACTTCTCCACTATCTGAAAACAATCCTGTGATGTTCCCCATGGTTCGATTGACAAGTCATCAGACTATGGGTGGAAAGAGAGGAAGGGCAGCATGAACGGAGGGGAATAACAAAGAATAGAAGAACGATCGACTCTGCATCCCATCTACAACGAACGTTTGGTTTCATAAGGTAACCCAAATATCTAAAACACCAAAAATAACCGATAAACTGTTTGGCAGAAATTACATCCATTACATATAACAGCAAATAAGTTCCCCTAAGTTTTAGCTAAAGAAAATGAACTCCCAATATTATTATTACCAACGCAAATATTCTACATTGGATTGTGGCAGATGCTTTCTTATCAACAGTTACCATAAATATAAACGAAGAGATTTTACAATAAAAACGATTTGCTTGTCTCACTCAATGTGCCACTTCACATCTCAACAGACAGGAGTATTTGCTTGCAATGGGTGTTTCATTGATTCACAACCTATCAGCAACATCGACAAATCGTCTTCTCGAGTGATAACTAAATATGTGTTCTTATATGACCCATTTCTGAACGGAAACCTACAAAAGAATGAAAGTTAAACGATTTCGAGAAGAAAAGAGAAGAAACCTCCATCGGATCGGGATAGTTCTTCTTTCTCTTCGACATCTTTGAGCCATCTGCAGCCAAAATCAAACCGTTGCAGATGAGGTTCTTGAAAGGTGGTCGATTGAAGAGTGCCGTTGACAGCACGAGAAGTGTATAGAACCAACCTCGCGTCTGATCGATTCCTGCAGAGCAAAAACATTTCTAAACATACAACTTAAAATTATATGCAAAGCCACATACAACAAACTCCCTCTTTTCNTTCACTCTTTTCATGAAAAGACGTCACATGCAAATTAAGTAGTTCAGGGAGCTTCTTCACTGTCTCACTTAAAGTGTCACTGAAAATATTCCCTCCGCTTGTATACTCTCCGGTGTTTTCGATTAACTTCATTCGTTCATTATTAAAAGCGTCCCCATATCCGCCAATACAATGGGCCCGTAGATTACGGCTGCTACAATTCCACCAGCTCCTTCATCTTTCATGCTTGAAATATTGTGTTCCGATCTGCAGCAGGGTAAGCCCTGCAGCTATTCTCATCCGTTGGCACTGGCTATCCAAGACCGCTGAGGCACTGATTCGAACTGCTGAGCAAACGATTCGGGTCACGCACTCTTACACGCTGCGCAACCCACCTACATCTGCGTGCTGATCAAATCGTTCAAAAAACTCTGCCAACGAACGGTTTATTGCTACGAAGCCCTCCTTCATTGGTCACATGAAAAAGCTGCTTCAAAGCCTCTAGGTGAGGTTTGTTCGAACTTTTCCAAAAACAAATAACTGCAAATGTAATTTTTTCAAACCTTCGGCAACAAAATCTGCCGGGAAGTTGTCTTCGAACTCCTTGCAATTTTCGAATGGATAATGATTCTGAGCGTAAGGCATCGAGCCAGATTCGAACCAACAATCGAATACCTCCGAAACACGATGCAACACTCCTCGACCAGTTCGCGATGGAATCGTCAAGTTGTCCACACTGGAAAATAAATTTTTACAACTCATACTCTTCAATTCAAAGTTACAGGCGTGAAGCAGGCCTTCAAGCTTTGAACTTTCCATCAAGAATATCAAATGAGAAGGTTCCAGCGATGAGAACCTGGTTGAATGTCCATAGAAACTTTAGTACTTCGGAGCCATAAATGTATACGCAGCTTGAGTCAGGGAGACAGTACCTCAGCGCATTCTCTATCATCCCACTCTGCCCGCCTCTGTCCCTCTTTTTCTTGCCAAATATTTCCATAAAATATAAATAGCTTCTAGCCAGCATTCATACAATAGCTGTACAGCAAAAAAAGTCACTCTCAAGGATCCGCAATATTCCCATGTTTTACGTGGCGCATACTTATTACCGAAATCAATCAATAATAATATGAATTAGAATTGGTTATAAGACCACAAATGAGGCTACATAGAATGCCCTCTAAACACAAAACGATGCACTGCAAGGAACCTTTCGCGATGCAGATCAGTGACCTTAGCGCCAGTGAGTCGTTCAAGTTCGGCAATTGATGCTGGACACACCATTTCCTCGAGGTCATCACTCACCCAAAGGTTGATCGGCGTTCCCCAGAAGCGATTGCGCGAAACTGCCCAGTCACGTGCGTCACGCAGCCAGTTCGCAAAACGCTTCTCCTTCACAAATGATGGCACCCTTCAAATGATGTCGACATTAAACGACGGCTGAATCGAAAAAATAATGGTACGATTTCCGTCGAATATCTCAATTTGCAGCATTCCCTCCAATCAAGGATTCTTTTAGGTGCTTGCAAACAAGAAATATCACATTCCAAAGCTCTCGCGATGGAATTTGGATACCCCTCAACACCAAACAATGAACAGCTTTGAACTATACCCAAACCCTTGAATGCCCCAACACAAAATACTATTTAAAACTTTGAACCGCTCAACGGAGCGTTTTCTTCGAAACTTATATTACAAAAGACAGGGAGTAAACGTTGTTCATCCAAGAGCGGGAATTACAGTCAAGCATTCAGCACAAAAATGGTCTCTCAAAGACACTTTAAACTTCATTGCTTACTCTATCAGCAATGATGAATGGAACCATTTTGACTGGCTGGCATCGAATGCGATTAAAAAATTCATTGCTCGTCGTTAAAACATTAGTCACTCAATACCAATTTTCCTTACACATCAATGGAAAATCATTATGGGTCAACGCAACAGTTCTTTCAGAAGTGACCTTCATTAATAACGTCACCAATGATATTCACTGGCACAAGTAGGCCTCAGTACTCCGTGAAGATGAATCTTCTCCAATCGCATCCGAATGAAAACCTAATCAATCATCACGGACGATGTTACAATAAAAATCATTTAAGGAAAGCTGGAATCACAAATAGGAATGGAGGGAAATGAAGTCCCCAAGAATGAACGAAATCATAACTATATCTTACATTCCGCAATCTAATGAGCATTAAATACAACTGTGAAACTTCCAAAGCACACTTTAATAAACGAATCAATCACAAAACAAACCAATAAGTCTTATCGTTATTCCTCAGCAGATATGGCACAATCGCCTCAACGCGAATAAACCATGATGGAACGGCCATATAGAGGAGTGGAGTATCGGAACGCCAACAGAATGGGTAGCTGTGCTTCACCTCGCCGTGCTTTATCAGATTACCGTGCTCCTCAAATTGTCAGTGATCACCATCTAAGCAAGACAACGAAAATACTCTTCGTTTCAACCGAACAAGTTATCAATTTTTCAAACCTCTGCTTACACCTATATATGCGGGTATACAAAGGTGCCACCAACATCACGCATTTTTGTTTACTGGCAAGATCAATGCACGTTTAATGCAGTTGTGAGCTGTTAAAGATGGGATAGGAAGAACAACGACAGAAAGGAAGATGGAAATAAATAACGTCTCAAAGTTTGCAACTGGATGAAATTCTTACCTCTCGGGAACTCTCGAGGGATGACGCTTCTACTATATCCGTCTCGGATTTCTATGAAAAATAATGTAAATATAATCGCTCAAACAGCTGTTGAATACAGGTGATTTAAAAAGAAATACTCAATGCACTTGGCGACATTCGTTAAAGCATACCTTTAGATATCTGCAGATGTGTTTGTCTGCGTCTTTGACATACATTCCCTTGAAATCGGTCACCGGCTCTTTGAATTTGCCGCACTCATCGACGGGACACACTGCTTTCATTTCACGCGTTATCACATCGTTCTCCAGGCAAGTCTGATAATCCACCTGAAGATAGCTTATTCATTTTCTTCTCCCACATACACAAAACTCTCATAAAGAAAAGTTTTCGCCCTCAACGGCGGCTTGGCAGCTCCTTGAATATAAACTGATGACAAAAAGGAGAGGCAATGGGAAATCGATGATGCCTCAAATGACGTTCAACATTTTCAGCGCACTTTAACGGTTGGCAGACAACAAAAACGTAAGTGTGGTCAGCACTGAAAAGGGCGCTTTGACCTGTTAAATGTGACGGATCTCTAGAATTTCCACCATCGCGCCATCCCCTCCCCCCCCCCTCCCCCTCCCGCTTTCCTCCGTTTTTCCCCTCTTGGCTAATTATCTCTTACCGAATTATATGAACTTCAGCATTATCTGAAATAAAAAAAAATTACAAACCTCTCCAAAATAGGGCGCCTGATGTACAACACCTGTGCCTTGATCTGTAGTAACGAAGCTGGCAATGAGGACACGAAATGCACCGATTTTCTTTTTGAGGTCAGCGAAATATGGAAACAATGGCTGATATGTTTTCCCCTTCAATGCGTCTCCTTTATATCGATCAAGAACTTCGTATGCATCCTCATTCTTGTAGAGCTCACAAAGACGCTGCAATTCACTTCGATTATATTTCAGTGCACTTTATTTGTTAGCAAACACTCATCCGCATTCACCATTAAAATCGCGTCGCTCTTTTTATGAAACGATAAAATTATTTTNNNCATTAAAATCGCGTCGCTCTTTTTATGAAACGATAAAATTATTTTGTAATTCATAGAAATATGCTAGATTTCCTTATTCAACCACGAGTTCTTTAGTGTTATTTAGCGTATCTCTTGAAGAATTTCTTCAAGAGAATTTCTGGAGAAACAAAATAAACAACAAATTACACCAATGACAATGAACATTAAATCAACTCCTTAGAAAAAACAGGAATAGCCATTACGCCAGCAATCCAGACCAGCGCCTCAGCTAACTGCGGGAAATTGCAAAAGTAAACTCCAATGACTCGTAAAAGCTTCTTCATAGAGTGCAACTATCGTCGGTACATTAAAGTATAATGGAAGCCAATCAAAGATGTCTCCACTTACTTCCTCCATCAAGATATATTTCTTTTGAGAGACTCTATCCCGTACGGTCACATACTGCAGGTCTGGATGCACAGCGATACATAAATTGCTTGGCAATGTCCATGGGGTAGTCGTCCACGCTGCTAACTGAACCGAAGGATCCTCATCCAACGTGAATCCGACCACAACTGAAACACACCCTTTTGGAGTGTTTTGAAACAACGAACAGCACAGAAGCAAAGTCAACAAGTCTGCTTAGAACTGTCACGTCTCTCAGACACTCAAATGTGCTTACCTCCGTAAACTTGAAATAAAACCACTTTTTATTAACCAAAAAACCACTCAATTCAACTAGCGTTCCAATGTCCGTATGTCATAGGCTGCACCGCAGATAAAACCATTCAAAATTTTCGCCATCTCCTCTCACCGGTCGATCGAAGACCTAGTCGCATGAACGGGAAAGGAGAATGTTTGAAATCTTCGCACAATTAAATGGTTTTTTCATTATCATCACAGCAAGTAATGCGCTAGCGATGCGCATATTCGGTATGCACTTATATGACAACGAGGCTAGTTGGTTCTGCTCGAAGCAGTTCCAAGCATCAAATTGCACACATCATATCCTTACATAATACCACACATCTGCAGATGTCTTAATTTGTTATGTATTCAACGTCGGAGAAGACGTAGACAAAACACCTTNTACCTTCAACAATGACGTCTCCCTTCAGGTCTTCATCGCACTCTTGTACGCACTTCTTTTTAAAACGAAAATGGAAAAAGAAAACTTAAGTAGCCCTGTTTAAAAAGGCATATATTTCAGCATCACCGTTCAAAAGGGGAGGAAATGTGCATCTCTCCGAAAGGCAGTCTCCAACCTGCCTTATTTATTTCATGTCCCACAGTGGGAAAACTCATAAAAACATGTGAGCCTCGATAGGAAGAAGAAAAAAAGTCGCTAGCAAAAGCACAATTCAGACATTTATGCGAGTATTCAAAACACAGTTCGAAAACGAGATGTCTCTTCTATTTAACGCTGCCACAACAGAATCACATTCGCACGGCTCTTTTGCTCCAACCTATTCTGAGACACTCGCGCCCACTCTAAACTATACCTAACAACCTCACCGAGAATCACGACGCTACTAAAACCCTTCCTCGTAATGAATAAATAGAATAAAAGCACTATGTAATAAAAGCACATTGGATCACACCTGCCGGGTCAACAACATCCTTGTAGTTCTGTCCCGCTTCGAAGTTCGAGAGCGGTGTTGAGCAGCTTGTTGAGAACGGCATCACCTCAACAAATTACGACAATTAACAGCAAACAACCTCTTCATTAGAATGTTTGATAAAACAGTTTGTTTGCCCGAAATCCTACCATCCAAATATTGAGAGTTCGTTGATANGAGTTTGTTTGTACGAAATCCTACCATCCAAATATTGAGAGTTCGTTGATACCAATCATTACAAAGGTTCGAAGGGAAGAGGGAGGTAGGGAGGGGGCATCTAGTGGAACTATAACCATATAACTAGCTGAGGAACAACTGGGAATACCAGTTAAGTGGCTGGCACAACATATGCGTTTGCACTTCATTCTCCAAGCCCAGCGATTTCCCAAACACATGGAAACAATGACAAAATGCTTAATAATTCATGCCCCCGAAACCGGTAGGCCGAACAAACCCAGGAACGTGGAAATCGTTCTCGTGCTGCAAGCGATTTGTCAAATAAGAAAGTTGATGGACACATTTTACGACTGCAAGCAACAATAACAAACCACGTAGAATATAATGAACTGCAACGGACCTCACGTAAGGAGGGAAAGGGACAGGGGATGAGTGGATAGCCATACACTGTAGAAATGATTTATTTCTTATGAATGAGGGTGGAAACACGCAAAAGGCAGCCCGTAACTCCTAGATAATATTCCCATAATGCAAGAATATGAACAAGTATGGGATGAATGTGCAGTCTCACTCTCTGAAAGGTCTCAATGAAAGCGATGACGCAATGTCTACAACAAACACCGACTTGCTCACTCAGAACGAAAGTCTAATCAGTGTCGTATGCAAAACTGTCCCAACCCGATAAGATTGCAATTTATATCGAAACAATTTAACAATTATATCCGAAGCAATAAATAAATTTCGTTCCTTTGCTGAAACCATTTATGTGCTCGAAGCAGAATAATAGCAACATAAAGATCCGAGTGAAAATTACTTTAAGCAGCACTCCAATAGCTCGAACGGCATAACGCATTCACTCATCACTTCTTTCACTTTCTAAAGATCTGCTCAACAAAAATAATTCATTTCAACTTTTAATGGAACTGCCGTTTAATGCGCTAAAATAGGCTGATGAAGTGACCCACACTGAGAATCTTTCTTCGTTCAACGGTGCGCAACACTTTATTCATGGATATTTCATATAAGTTTCTTAATTCTTCAAAAAGAAGTGTCTTGAGTTCTCAGGACAACTCATAACCATGGCTTTGCGATAGTTCCTCATAAATGAACAATAAAAACAACGGCGATTAAAACGGAAAAAGGGAGTTGAAAATGTTGCAGAACCTTAACGCCACGATAGACGAGCCCCTTCTTGAAAAGCTGACTGAATGCCCACCAAACACTCTCCATGAACCACGGATAAAGAGTCTTGTAGTCGTGACGAAAGTCGATCCACCGACCCATGCGTTCCACCGCTTCCTACAAAAACAATCGCTTTTATGCTGTTCTGATATCAGCAGGTAAGAACAACACCTGAAGCACGAATCCAAATCTAATATATTCCTATAAACGAATACCTGCAGCCAATGACATAACCTCTATATACTCCATTTATCAATTGATATCAAATACTGCAGTCAATTATTGTCGATTTATTTGCTCTTTCTCGAAAACGGATTTCAGCTGAACGCATCGCTGATTCCGCATTTCCATCAGCGATGGCTACATGATGCGATGAACGCCGTCGTCACAAATAAACTGCAACGAATAAAACGAGTGGATAACCTCCCACTCAGATGAGTATCGCATCACGATTTTGCGGCATTCATTATTGTACTTATCGATTCCCATCTCCAACACATCCTGAGGACCTCTTATGCCGAGCATCTTGTCCACTTCGAATTCCTTAAAATTCATCATTACTTTTAATATCTGTTACAGATGCAAACTATCCATACTCTACCTGCCCTTTTTGTCCCCTAGATGGGTTAAATCACTACTGAAGTGGCAAACGATTCATCTATGTCACCACTACAACGCACAGACCCCTGTCTGTAGCAATTGCACAACGAAAGATTAGTACTTCCCAAAAGATGGAGGATACCAAGCAGAGACGAGTAGTCGTTAACCGGTTACCTTTTCTAGTCCATTTTCCCACTTCCCCAACAGCGACAGAAGGATCAACAAACAATATATCTCAGTTTGTCACAAAATAATACGGCAACGTGCGCAATTGTTGATTTGCAACGAAAACGTTTATTTAGGCATTATCCACCACGAAAAGGATCACACCCCTCACATCAATAGATGCATGTTAGCCAAAACAACCCACTGAATTTCAGGAAGAGTTTGCAATAAAGAAGTAATCTTATTGCCTCAACAAACGAACAGAATGTTCAACATTTCTGTTTGAATGACAGTACACAAACTATGACGACAAACAAGAAACTGCAGCAAAATGATAGTAAGGGACATAGGTCATGCCTCGCTGATATTATGAATACCCCTCTCTTCATTCATTCATTTCATTCAGAATGCAGTATTTAACCATAAAGTGGAGAGATTGGCGATATTCAAAAATGAAAACATTGAAGTATCACGAATGTAGTTCTGAACAATGCTCGAATCGAGATGATACACATATTAACAGCATAATGGTTGGCCCTCTACTCCCCTACTTCATTCTCACACCCCCAAATATCTGCACTTAAACAATGCATTGAAGAGAACGAAATGTGTCTCTTTCCAGTAGTCCTCCAAAGCAACAATGCAAATAGCATACGACAGGAAGTCCATGTGTATCCCATCCAAACCGTCTTTCAACATGATAACCGTTTTGATGTGCCCAACGTGTGACAACATCCTTGATTGTGCCTGCCAGCAGATGACCATAATGAGGCAATCCTGTCGCGAAAGGTGGACCATCGTAGAATGTGTAACGAGGACGATTCTTACTCTGCCTAGAAGAAAGAATAACTCTTAGTCCACCTCTTATGTTGCGCGCAAAGTTTGAAGAAGCGGTCAACTCCTTGCTGACCTTCACTTCTGCGTAGTATCTTTGTGAAAAACGAAATTAAAAGATTGAATGAAGATGAAGTCATCCACTGCACTCAATATAGAAATCTTTATGGTGAGTTACTTCAATTACGACAAGGGCTGTCTTCTTGAGTATATAACTTGAAAAACTTATTACCTTCGGATAAAGGATCCTCACCTTACAAAACGACGTCTCTGGCGTCCTACGTGCGGAATCACGTAACAGATCACTTGACCAGCAAAAAAGGCCGCTTTTATTTGCTCAACAAGAACTCCTTATTCAAGTGGAACACTTAATGGGCATGATGCAAAACCAAAAGAAAACTAACTCAAGTGACTTCTTGAACGTGTCCTGCTCTCGCCACCGCTTCATCGTCTTCACCTCCTCCTCCGAAAAGTTGATCTGTTCAGGTACTGTTTCCAGCCTGCCCATCACCGCTAATTTCTGTTACCTGCAATTACCTTGTCACCTGGTTAGTACTTGCAATTATTACCTTGTCAAATAATGAACGCACAAGCACTAGCTCACAGCGACCACTGCAGTCCATGCTTCCTCTCTCCCTCTTTTAACGAGAGCAGAGACACGAACGGCTTGGTGCGAGTGAGATCGGGATCGCCACTCTCAATTCGCATCAAACCGCTTCCCTCTTCATTGCAGAGGAGGATGAAACGTCACGCGAAGTTCTTTACTTCCGTCGAAGAGTGTTTCATTCAATGACCCGATGAATCAAGTGGCCTGATGAGGTCATCAAGGTGAAATGAACATCACAAGCCTGTACGAACTGTCAGTAATCGCGAAAGTGTGTATCCAGTGGGGTGCGTCCTCCGTTGAACGTCACAGTAAAAATCTCCGTAAGAACTCGGAAGCAACACCTATGGCAGATAGCTTTACATTCAAAAACGGGGATCTCTTTCTCCACGGCTAAACGTTTGATTGCCGCAGATGCTCCTCCAGTAGCACTCCGTTTTCGTCGTTTCCTTCTGATCGCCTCGACCAAGTACAATCCGCAGCAGCCTGGTCATTTGGACGCGTAGTAACTCTTCTTTTTCTGGTGGAGAAAACTGGTTGGAAGCATGCAGACGTAGCAATGGCGATCCACTTCGCCGACTCGTTGTGATCCCACAGGTAGAAAAGAGAAAGCCATCCTCTCATCCTCCATCCCTCCAATTCCGATCCAACAACCCATCAGATGTTCGGCAAAACTGCAGTCAAGCTGAAAACTGCAAAAACAAACGACAAAACCGCGTGTTATTCACATCGATATTTGAGGATGTCCACCTGGAGAATTTCGTATAGATAATTGCAGGTGTTCAGTAGCTGCAGTAAAGTACGACCTCTGAAAATGTCTGATGGAACATAATAAAAGTGCACCTCTCTGGCCTGAAATAAAAACTAGTCCTACAAATTCCACAGGAAATGCAACGGAAGAACAATAAAGTCTGTTGTTCAGGCAGAACTCATCCAACAAGCCACCAGCTGGTTTTACTATGGCGGAAAATATTTAGCTGCAAGAAAGTGGACGCAACTAATTTTACAGCTCAATATTGTTCCGGACAGCTCTACTTGTAGTCTCCGTTCCAATACGTTCCCCGCGGATCCCCGAAGAGTATGGCCGTGCCTATTTCTTCATCAGTTCGATTATCACCCACTTTGAAAAAAACGGACTCCCATGGGCTTATAAGAAGTGGGGTATGGTATGTGACCAATTAGCACACCNCGACCAATTAGCACACAACTCCACCGAATGACTAACCGTGCAAATGCCACAATGAGAAAACAACTCAACAACGAACATCAAGCTCTTTATTTAGTGTTTGTTGCAGTCATAATGGTGTCGTTGGCGAAATGCCAATGTGAATCATTGGCATTGCGTTACGCTGACGCAAAATTTTATAATTGCTGCGGAGTGCGGAATATGGTGATGCGCAAACGGATGATTGTAGTTATAATACTGCGTTTGTGATATCGGTTGATGGATCGGCATGATTATTGCATACATTGTTTAGGATTCACCTATCACTTATGTTAAAATGCGAATATTACGCTTTCAGAATGAGGGGGGGGGGGGAGCGGGAAGGGATGGGGAAGGGTCGGAGATGGTTTTATAGGTGAGGAATATGGTTTCACTCTAGCACAAGACGTGGATCCCAACATCGCATTTGTCCTAGCCATCCTGTGTGCTGTCGCTCCGAAACTCCAACTCGCACGCGTTTCCTTAGTTTCGGTTGTTAGTGTCGTTTGATCGTTACAACGTTTTAGTATCTGATCTCAATGCCATTGTTGCTTATAAGCGGTGGACCTTCGTCCGGCAAAACGACAGTTAGTGGACGAATTGCCGAATATTTTGAATCGCGAGGCTTTCATGCTGTAGAAATTATCACTGATGAATGTAACGGCAATTTTTCGCGGAGAATTTATAACGATTCGAACAAGGTTTGTTTCGTAATTTATAACGATTCGAACTGTGGAATGTAAAGTTGGGCTTCTACGACAGTCTGAACGCACATGGTTTCTATCATGTTCATTGATGTGGGGAAAACACGGCATTGCCATCATATGATAAAACAGTTAACAAACACCGAATTGGGAGCGGATGGGATTATGGGATTATGCATTTAGTTACGGCCAGACTGTACCATGCACATAGTCCAGTCCTACCATGAACACCCCAGTCGTGTCGGTCCTGTGGAATTTCATTATATAAGTGCCATGCGACTTCTGAGAACATAGCCCTCGGTCACGTTTTACCCCTTTTCTGCGGAAGGAGTGTTTTATATAAGATTCGTTGTTCTCGTTTGAATAACTCGGGTAAGAACTTGAATATGCCATAACCCACAGCGGAATCGATACAGGAGATCCTCAACTCGTCGGGCGAATGTGTCATTACTATGCGAATGTGGACTTTTTTCGTGTCATCTATTTCTTGCTTCCGTTACATCAATTGTCGGACGAACAGAATACAACACATCTGATGAGTGATTAGCTCTGACAATCACTG
>JAARMF010001939.1:10297-20938 GCA_022844705.1 Toxascaris leonina
CCCCCCCCCCCCCCCCCCCCTCTCGCCCTTCCTCCTTTCCCTCATCACAAAGTATTGATTGTCTTGTGGCATAACGAAATAATTGGGCGTTGTTATTACGTGATTTTTTTTATCCCCCTCTCCCCCTTTATTTACTTGTGTAAGTTTTTTTATCAGCACTTTTTCCCACTTTCTCCATCACCCTCCACCCCCATCCCTCTTTTCCGCTCAACTCTTCTCTCACCTCTTCCTACACAAGTGAGAAGATGAGAGCATTGATTATGAAATATCAAGGTAGATCTCTCATATATGAAGACAGAAAAATTCCAATGTGGAATTATTCTAAGAAATGTACATAGAGAAAGAAAACAGCATGAAATTATGTTCGTTTTATCTGTATAATACAATGACGGTAGTAACAAAAATACTAACCTTAATAATAAAAAAATAATGGTAATAATAATAATAATAGTAATGGTAGTAATAATAATAATGATAATCATAATAATAACGGCAATGATAATAATAATAATAATAATAATAATAATAATAATAATAATAATAATGGTAATAATAATAATAATAATAATAATAGTAATAATGATAATATTAATAATGTTTCAACTAGATAAACGTACTAAAGGCACTAAGATAATCTGCATTTTTGCACATCACTCACCCAAAAAATCGGTTTCACAGCTCATCAATAAAAAATTTCAAAAAATTTAGATTGCCGACCAGTGATGCTTCTAAGTTTCAGCGGATCCTTGGAAATCGCAAAAATTCCTTCTTCTTCCGATCAGCGTGAAATCAAAAAAAAAAAAAATGACTGACTGATAAATTTTTCATATAAATTTTATAAATCATTATGTGCTCATAACATTTTTCCGTAAATTTGATGAATGAAAACGCGATATACAAAATGTTTATTAGCTGATTTTGCATAATATATTCGAGAAAAACAAAACCTGGCAATCTAAATTTCATTCCTTTTTTCTTTGTCTGGAACCATGTACGATGAATAGAGAAATATACGCAAATAATTAAGCAAAAATATTCAATTATTGTAACATAACGCAATTTTGAGAAAAATATTTGTATCACAAAAAGCATTTAAAATATATATATATATATATATATATATATATATATATATTCAAATGAAGTATATATATTTCGAGCAATTTAGACGATTGTATTTATACGATTGGTTATTTTTTTTTCTTTTGGCATAAATGGTAAAAAATTCAAAAATGGAATTTTCTCGATGAATTTCATAATAAAAGGTGGAAATGCATAAATATCAATTCCACTCTCGCCGAGATCATGCGCAAGACCTCGAGATCGTAAACCTCGTTGTTCCCTTGTAACGCCTGTAAAACGTTTCCAACTTCAAATAAACACCAAAGTAGAGCGGTTGAATGATAATGTAGTCAATTGTTGCATTCAAAAATATTCAATTCGATACCAATTTATAAAACTCATTTTATTATTAATTTTTTAGCTTTTGTGGATCGGTGGTTCTTTGATGGAAATTCTTTCGAGAAATTTTGCGGATTTTTTTTTGGATAAAAATTTCCTGAAACATTTTAATTTAGTTTATTCTTATTCATTGAGAGATCACTTCCATTTCCGAATCTGAGCAGAAAATCAATTCTGTCTAATCTTTAACGATATGAATCTCAAATCAAATACGAGAAAAAAAAGAAGCTTGGCTTTAATGCATTTCATCAAGTTCCCATTACCAAGATTTTTATTATTCTTCACTATAAATCAATGCCGCTAATACTGAAGAATTCTGAGCATATCGAATACATTCTTCAATGAAGAGAAAAAATTTTTTTCGAACATATAAATATAGATTTGATATAGTGAATTAAGTGCACAAATATAGATATAAATATAGATTTGATTTAATTTTTTCGAATTCAACTAAATTATCAATGCTATAGATAACAATTAAAAATAAACACTCACCAGTAACAGTATTATCGAGAATACATGCAACAAATGCGCCAACAAACATCGGTAACGTAAGCAGCACCAATAATACTTGATCCAAAGTTGCATTACCTGAATAATTGATTTTGGAAAATCTCAACATTCTCACATACTCATTACCGTCATCTTAAGGTGGAAAGCACCGAATTGGTAAAATTCCCACCTATCATAATCATAGATTGATCCATTATCATCGACTATTAATGACACTCGATCTGATAAGAACGGTGAGTTGAAAAGGGGGAAGGGAGGGGGGGTCCGATATTAATAGCCATAACGAAACCCACAACTATCATGGAAGAGGACGACAATCATATTGCAAGTGGATGAAAACAAAATTTTTATCGATTTAGAAATTGCCATTTGAATAGCATTAGAACATCGAGAAAAGTCATCAGAGTAGGCGCTTATAGAGTATAGAGTTCTCTTTAAAGGGATGTTTCAAAATTCATCGATATCCATACTTATATTATTTTAATCAAANNNATAGAGTTCTCTTTAAAGGGATGTTTCAAAATTCATCGATATCCATACTTATATTATTTTAATCAAACAGCATTTAAAACCGAAATTGGCTTCTTTATTCAACCTTCGTAATTTAAAAAAGAAAAAAAATGATGTTTCTGAAGACCATTATCCCTTCCTTATCAACTTATCAAATCATTCTAAAGTTGTCACAAAAACGATCCAATCTATTTGAATGGTTGATCACCTTATCACTCGTTCCCCTACTACTTCCTCCCACGATTTTAACAAGCGAGGAATATATCGGAAAATGAAGAAAGCTTCTCATTTGCAAAATTTTACCCAAACATTACTTCAAGAGTTTGTCGTAATTACTTCAAGAGTTTGTCGTAATTGAAATGCATCTTTCGGAGTTTCATCTCTGTCACCAAAAAAAAAAATTCAAGCTTCAGTATACAAAGCGAAATTCCTATCTTGCAGAAAGAGCCGAGTAGGGAGGAAGAGTTGTCAGATGGACGGTACGGAGGTAGGAAAACTATTGCCCCCTTATCGACGAGAATATCAGGAAAAAGATGGATTACNNNNCCCCCCCCCCCCCCCCCCTCCCAGACAAATCTCGATCCACTAGACTAATCTAACGCCGCGCTAATACTATATCAAAAGAAATAAAAATTAAACAACGAACCGGTAACAATGGGATGATTTTGGAAGTAACTTGGTACAATCATACCAACCATTATTGAGAAACCAAGAATAGCGATATTACGTGATGATTTTAGGTCAACCTGAAATTAACTTTCTCGTAAATCTTAGATTGGCTCTAATTTTTCATAGATAATTAACCTATCATTTAGTGAGTTCATGCGAGTAATACAGCACTTTATCACTTATCATTTATCACGTATCGATAAACACTGATCAATGAAAATGAATTAATCTTTAGAAAATTTCGGAGATAAACAGAATGAATAATAACCTGTTGAACATTGGCAATCGCAACACCGCCAACCATCGCCATACTACTCGCGAGTACGCCACCAACAAGTGGATCGGGGATTGTAGAAAGTACTGCACCCAGTTTCGTGAATGACCCCAAAAAGATGAGCATCAAACCAGCGATGACCATCGTGAAGCGGCTTGCCACCTATAGTAGCGATATTGTTATCACATATCATTAACTTCTAATGGAGGAAGAGATGTTGATGTCCACCTTTACAAAAGTTTAGAAAAATATTAAATATCACCTTAATTTTTAAAAACTTTGAAATAGTTGGTGTAAAGATTCGATTATATCATCACAGAGGGGTTTTTGATTAATTTTAGTTTGGATTCCTATCTGAATTGAAGAAGATTATGAATTCAGTTGGGTGGAAACGTATTCTGAAGAAGGAATTATTCTCATGTGAGCTTAGGAGCTCAAAATTGAGCTTTATTTCTTCTACAACTTTCCGCTCTCCTCTATCTCTCCCCCCTCCCATTTTTCTTCAAATTCAAAACATTTGTTAAATTCTTCGAAAAAAATTTGCCGAAAACTTGACGCGAATTGATTTTTGAGTGAAGTTTCAAAGATTGAAACTCGAAAAAAAAAAGATTTAAACTATAAGTTTTTGAGCATTTTAGGTGCATTACTGCAGCAAAAAAAAAAAAAAAAAAAAAAAAAAAAAAAAAAAAAAAAAAAAAAAAAAAAAAAAAAAAAAAAAAAAAAAAAAAAAAAAAAAAAAAAAAAAAAAAAAAAAAAAAAAAAAAAAAAAAAAAAAAAAAAAAAAAAAAAAAAAAAAAAAAAAAAAAAAAAAAAAAAAAAAAAAAAAAAAAAAAAAAAAAAAAAAAAAAAAAAAAAAAAAAAAAAAAAAAAAAAAAAAAAAAAAAAAAAAAAAAAAAAAAAAAAAAAAAAAAAAAAAAAAAAAAAAAAAAAAAAAAAAAAAAAAAAAAAAAAAAAAAAAAAAAAAAAAAAAAAAAAAAAAAAAAAAAAAAAAAAAAAAAAAAAAAAAAAAAAAAAAAAAAAAAAAAAAAAAAAAAAAAAAAAAAAAAAAAAAAAACGCATTCGTTTGCACTACTCAACAATAACTTACCCTTGTAACGCCAATAACTCCAATATTTTCAGTATGTGTCGTCATGCCTACACCTGGACCAAGAAGACCGGCCAAAAATGATCCCGAACCTTAAAATTTGATATTCACTAAGATTTTATTGAATATAGCTGAAAGCTTTTAATTAATTTGACTATAGCATTTTAATTTGAGTACAGCTGAAAATGTATCGAAATTTCACTTCAACACTATGAAGAGGTCTTCAATTTATACGGAAATGAAATCGACTACTGAAAATCGTTGGAGTGGAGTTTGTCGATTTGCGAAATGAGATGCATATGTTTTGGTGAAGATTAATTCGCATAATGTGGTAATTACTACTAGCCTACTCCCCTCTTCCTCCTCTCTTTCATTTCTCCTCCTCTTCCCTCCCTCTTCTCCTTCTCCACGTCATTCTGATGACATAAGCCTTCGGGTAATTAATTCCAAGTAAGTGGAGAACTTTTTGAGATATGCAGCTTTTTTTTCTAGTCACCTTCATCATAATTACATTAATCTATGCAGTCGGTTGAAATTATGGGGAATTATTTTAGCTGTGGTAGCAAAATTTCGGTATTCAGTTATTAACGAGTTTTTGAGAGAAGTGATTGAAAAGCAATGCCTTTTTTTGCTTCACTTCTATAAAAATTGTATTGGAATTCCAAACTCTTTGGAAAAAATAATTAAAGAATAAATTAAATAAAATTTNCATTGGAATTCCAAACTCTTTGAAAAAAAAAAATTATTAAAGAATAAATTAAATAAAATTTAACTCACTTAAAATTTGTATCTATTTCCATCGAATGAGCAATCGAAGATAAGTACAAACCTTCAGCGAGAATGCCTCTATTTATAGCGTGTGAAGGTGGTGCTCGTTCATCGGAAACACGTGCTGCTGCATGATAATCACCAACTGATTCAAATACCGATGTCAATGCTGAGACAACAAAAGCAAGGAAGAGACCTGTATGAAATTTTGGTGCGCCATATTGTCCTATAAATATTAAATATTTATAGCATAAAACATAAGAATACGGCAAAAAAACATCACTTTAAACTTTGTCAAGAAATTTAGCTCAGCACCTCATCATAACCTCTCTATAATTTTTACAATTCTATAAAGATCGATATTCAAAAGGATTTATTGCCTCTTTCCAAGGATCACGATAGACGGAAGGCTTTCTTGCTGCATCGATGAAAGGAACGACGAAATCGATGAAATCACAGCTGCTCCAAGTATCAATGTAACTCTTATCCCCTTGAAAAAGAGGATTTTTCATTATCATTTTGCGAGCTAGTTATTTATGAGCTGAACATGTAACCGCAAAATGATGACGGTATTCCTCCTCCAGAATACGAAATTCTAGCAAAGCAAGTAAACAATTCAACGTATATAACTTGAATGAGTATAAGGTGGAAATAATCTTGCACTACATCCACAACACCATGTTTATATATGACCATCCGTGCCTATCAAAAACAATTTGGCCAAATATGTCAACGCACCAATTTTGGCCAATCTATCATGTTTATATTTATTTTTGTCAATAGAAAGTAGGAGGAAATTTTTAGCTATGTTACTGATGTATGATTTCTCCGATGAAAATCGACAACGAGTGATATATAGGACAAAAATGTTGCAATAAAAAAAGTCTTCGCTTTACTATCGAAACTAAGGCCTTCATTCGTAAAAACAAGGTGCAGATAAGCAGCCTAACAGAAAACGTGATAACGGGGAAAAAGGTAACACCGTATAGAGAATGGTGTTGTGATGAATAAACTCCTGAAATCTTTGAAGGTATATTGAAGCTGGACTAAGCAAAGTGTTGTCCTTAGAGTATAAGGTGTGTCACTGGAAGGACGGGTAACATCGCAGAAGAATCTCTCACCTCGACTATATTGCTTTTCAATGCTTTATTCTGCCTTTATCACGAAACAGATTGGAGCATTTTGCGAGTTATAGCCTCCGGCATCTCATGAAAATTTTTGCCTCATCGCTGTAAGGAGAAACAAGCAACTATAGGAATTTAAAAAAAAACAGCAGCCTTTTAGGGATTGTGAAAATTGTTTAATAAAAAATAAATATACTTGTTTCTCACCTGGATATGGAATACGAAACCATGAAGCATGAGTGATAACAGCAATTGTTTCGTTCTTATCAAGCCGTGCAGCACTATCTGCGGGTACGAGATCTGCCAATGTAAGAAATAGACAGAAACCCCATGAAGCCAAAATTGCTATCAGATACTGAAACATATAAAGAGCATCGTAAGTTTTATGAAAATTTAACACTTTTTAAATAAATAAGGAGTAAATATTTGTATTCTATTCATATCCGCATACCCGTAGAGAGCATTTTGCTTATTTTGATATATGACATCGATATTCTGTGCATCCTTAACCGCAAAGAAAAATTATTGCCATTGAAATATCATAAGTCATTGTGAATTGGGAGATTCGAAGAAGTCAGATGCATTAAATCGCGTGCTGACTCTCGAAGAAAGGTAATGAAAGAGATCGCAGCACTCAATTCAGGTGAAGATCCTATACGCAACGGTTAAATTACCCTATCGTTATTCTATCGTTCGATTATATAATTAATCGCGTTTTGCAATTGCAGCCAACCAAACAGGAAAATCAAGTTCATTATTATTGCTCAAGTCTTACCGGATACTGGCCAAAAATGTTTGTTCTGATAATTCTGAATCGCCCATTTTTATAGCCAAGAAAGGGTACTCTCCATTCGGCCAGATATAGTATTGTAGCAAATAATGCGACAGCCTGTCTGAAAGCTTTACTTTGATGCCTTTCATTTGACGTTTTTTTCTCAGAAAAACAAGATTCAAAAATGTGCTACATTGTGACGCATTCTAAGGGTATACTGTGGATAGCGATTTGAAAGTAATCCAAATGTTGAAGGATTGGGGAACATAGGCGACTGAGGGCAGAAGGAGGGAGGATGGAAAAGAAAGGTAGAAATGGAGCACGATAAACGAATTAGAGAATGTATTTTTAAATGGTGATAAAAATGAGAAAGCATGGAAATGCTTACATGATTGCTACCCAATGCTTCGAAATCCGTTGAACACAAAGATCAACGGACGATAGCACAAGAAGAAGCATCAATGGCGAAACCGTTATCGGCCCAATAAATTTGGTGAGTACGCCCACCAAACCAGTAATACCGATCAACATTGGAATCAAAGATGACGCTAGAAGACAACCTTGAATCTGCAATTATTTATACTCATATAATTCGCTATTTATCCGCTATTTTCTTTTCGCTGTTTTTATCATATGATAGACGTTTCTATATTAGAATGAATATGTTTTTTATTGCACATGCACAATATTATAATTATGAACGATTTCATCGTGAAGAAAAATATTGCACTTTTCGCATTGCATTTGTATTTATATGAGAGATAAGATGAGACACCACATTAATTTGAAATTCGTTGACAGAATGCAAATAGCATACAGCGTAACCTTCCGTGAAATAAAGTGATATAAATAAAGTATAATACGGATTCATCGACAAAAAAATGCAAATACATCGTTCCACTTTTTTTACTGTATTTGGCCAGCGTATTATATTCACATGCCCATATCCGAATTTTGGTTACCGACTAAAAACCATTGGAAAATATTGTGCACACTGATGCACGAAACAAACTACGACGACATAATGACAATAAACGGTCTCATGCGATAGAAATTACGATGTATCTATCAACTTCGACAGCTAGAAGTTTGAATCTGATGAGAATGAAAGTGATGATTTCGAATGAACTCTTTAATATTGAGACAAATTTGGACATAATGAGACATAATTGGACATAGCGAAAACTACCATATTAAATTGGTATTACATTCCCTAAATGTTAAACGACTATTGCCAAAAATTATGGCAACTCAACAACTATCGATAAATAGAGGAAGTTCTTGTTTTTTTTCTTGCATCATCCACAACAACAAGGACGATCGACCTAACGAATTAAGGAAACCGTTATGAAAATTCCACTGAATTTCTAGATATTTCCTCTTCAAATATCTATTATTCTTTCTACAAGTTTAATTTAGGCTGTTTCAAATTGGTGCACCTCTCCTCCTTCCCCCAAAAACGGATTTCCAAATTAGTACCCCCCTCCCCCACTCCGACCCCCCCCCCTCACCCCCTCTAAAGAAACGATAAATTTTCTCGGCGTAATTTTTCAATCAACGATCATGATCCACAAAAAAATTGAGGTGCAAAATTTCGATCAATTTCAAAAATTCAAAAGTGGTCAAGTGAATGTGGTCTAATGAGTCGAAAAAATAAATAAATAAAATAAATAATATATCTTACATTCTTATATCAACAATTTAAATTTTTCATTTTCGTCAAAATTAATGAGACTTTTCACTTTTTTTCTGAGAAATTACTAAAAGATTTTTCTATGCATTTACATTCCCCCATATCATCGGCGGTTGATAAAAATAATTACGATATAGACCCTTCGTTATATCAATTTTACTACCAAAAAAAATTATAAAAGAAATAATACTACGAGAAAAATTATTTTTAAAAAATTATTAAAGCGAAAAAATAGATAGATAGCCAATAACATTAATTTACTAACACATTGCACTAGTCTAGCTTATCAGCACATTTAACGCTTCATTTTTAATAAATTTTGCTCATTTATTTATTCAAAAATCTGCAGTTTATTCATCCAAAAATCCAGAATACCGAAAAAAAAAGCTCAAAATCAAATAACTTACAATAGCGAGTTTATTCTCGTATATTTCACTTGGAACGAAATCATTCTCGGTGGCGGTACATTTATATTCGGGAAGTAACATGAATACTTGAATAGATGGAATATATGCAAAAGCAGTTCCTTGTAATAATGCCAATCTGAATATAATAAACTTTAAAAAATTATTATCAGTTTAACTAGTTAATAATTAATCAATTAACTAGTTACTGTTAATTGATGATAGTGCATCGATCATCATAGTTCTTGCATGAAAATTATTGCATAGAAAAAACTTTCTGAAATATTGTAGCTATGGAAAGTTGAACATTCTAAGGGCGAACGTTACAAGCGTACAATACAAACTGAAAATTATATAAAATAAATTATTTTGATTTAATCGAAATGATCACCAATAAACTGTCAACTAATAAATATGTCACTCGATTAGGAAATTGTCTTTGGTTATGATGCTTTTTATGAAATGCGTTATGTGATGCAATGTGAAGTAGACGGTTAGAAATTATTTTCAATGATTTATAGATATTTAGCAGAAAGGATGGTCATGAAAGAAAGAGGGATTTCAGTTAAATAAACCGTTGAAATTTTGACCAACATCGATGATAAAGCTCAATGGTATGCAATCATAAACGGGTATGGCACTATCGAAATTGTCGACTTTTCTCGCAACATTGAATGCAATTCCTCTTCCCTAACCCCCCCTCCTCCCTCTCTCCTCCAATCATTTTCTTTTAGGAAGTACCTTAATGAAAAATATCGCTAGCTCAACATTTTGATGCTTGTAGAAAGCATTATGATTTGTGAAAAAAAAACTGCTAGTCAACAGCTTATAGTTCTGTTCAGAGTGAAAATTCTTCTTTGATTGGCTTATCATTAACAAAGTTAACGAATTAATCGAATATATGTCGTGTTTCTCTTCCAATAAAAACCTTGGATCATTCTTTTTGAAATATTCTTCATCCTCATCAAAACAAACTTCGAATATTTTATCTCCTACCTTGTATGCTCTCAAAAGAATTTTCACAAATGAACAATCGAATAGACAAAAGCAAATCAACTAATTACCTCATTCCAAGCATTGTCTGAATAATTGTCGATATCCCACTCACGACGAATGTTGATGAAATAAGCTTAACACGTAGATCGTAAACATCTCTTCCGGGACAGAGCTCATTCGAAAGAATAAATGGAATCGTTAATAATGCACTCACACATACCATTACTTGCTGCAAATATTCTTTATTAATGAGCAGAAACGATCTATTGATAGTATAGAAAAGTGGTAGTCAAATTACAAAAACAAAAAAGCGTTGAAACAGCTGTGGGCTGAACCCAGGTTATTTAAATTGTAAACAAACGCTTTACCGATC
>JAARMF010001940.1:8076-33264 GCA_022844705.1 Toxascaris leonina
ACCATGTCTAGTGTAAAGAACCTCATTATTCAGTGAGAGTATATTCCCGCCGAGAGCTGAAATGAAACAATTGATTTTTTTGTGTGAAACATTAAACTGCCGTAATTGCAACTAATATGCGCTCGATTCTTCTGTCCTATCGTGAATTGGGCTGTTTATCGAGGCGCCGATGTTTCGTTCACCCTCTAGTGGTCGGACGTCGGTGCTGACGCAATTCGAAACTGCACTGGTATTTGGTCGCATATTCCGTATCCTCCACTTTCCACATTACACTGTAAACCTTTGTGGAGGAATAGAACACCCTATGCAAGATGCCGTATTGCAGTTTGACGGACATTTGCTTATAAGTCCCCCAGTCTTTATCAAGCTGTGCAAAGTGCTGCTTCATAGGTGTGCTCAACAATCGACAGCACTACCTGCTCTATTCAATGGTATTGGCGATGCAGCCACGTCTTCTGATTACGTTGGTGCAGGATGAAAACAACCCCGAAAACCTGAAGCAGGTGAACGTGAGTGTCCGTGTCGGTCAAGCAGTTGACGTTGTGGCACAGGCTGGCAAACCGAAAACCATTACTGGCTTCCAAACACACACCACCCCTGTTTTGCTAGCGTACGGTGAACGCGCTGAGCTCGCAAACGATGAGTGTAAGTTAACTTAAGAATTGTTATCTTCATTTATGATAAATATATAAATCTCTTGTGAATAGACTCATAGCTCGCATTTTTTCTTTATTTGCCACCTTTACAAAACTCTTGAAAACGAGCGTTTATATATTTTGCTTAGAGATAGGTAATGCAAGTTGAGGTTATTAGGCCATACAGATAATACAAAAGAGAAGCTGTTCGTTGCAAATGTGGTTTTAATCTGACAAAGAGAGCAGGCACGCAAATTAAAGTGCATGTCCTTTTTGCTGGTGCTTCTTTCGCTGATTGTTGTTTACTCAAGGCTCGAATGCTAAACGTTCGCATAATAACTGAAGTGCAGATAAGATTACGACATCGATGAAGGTTTCTTGTTCCCGAATGTAAGGCCGTTGTCTTCGATTTTTCTATTTAAACAAAGTTTTTTGTTACTTAGCTAAGAAGCTGTTGAGAAAAAGAGGGCAAACGAGTCACTGGAATATCGAAATAGCATAGCTGCTTGTCTAAGTTATTTTTAAGTGGTCAAGACATCTTATGGATGTGTTGCGAGTGGCAAATCGACTGCGATCTGTGACAAATGATAGGTTTAAATGCATTATAATATTTCAGATATACCACTGACACCATATATGGAGGGTCTGGTTATTCTCAAGAAGAATGCTGATTACGAGGCAGCGGCCGACTCGAAAAAGAAATGAGACGAGGAGCAATTCTCTCATGATCTGTATATTAGTCGCCTTTCTCTTTTCTCCTCGTCCTTCGGTAATTTACGCACCAAAAGGGGTCATTTCAACATCATGAGTAATGAAGAGGTTGCTGCAGTGAATCAAGGATGATTTGATCGATTAGCATCTCAGTGGTCATTGGTTCTTTGAAGCAGCTAAATTGGTGACATGCAGCGGGAGAAGCAGCGTTGAGAGATGGAAACAGCTTGAGCGGTGGGTTGGTTGAGAGAGGCGTTTTGAGATTTGTCCACTTTGAAGGACTGTCTGTGCGGTCTTTTTCCGACGGTGTTTCACTTGTTCAATTGCTTTGATTTGTGGGACGAGAGGCGCCCTACCCTTTTCTCCGAGATCAAAGTATCCCAACAAATTTTTGCGCTATTTTTTACTTCATTACGTTTTGTCATTGTTTGCATATTAACTCAGTAAAGAAAGCAATTCATTTTTGCAGTGTTTCAACAACACTCATATTACAAATTAGAGTGCTGCAACGGATTTTCATTAGCTTGAAACGTCCTTCAGAAATCCCAAATTTATCGTCAAGATTGCCCTATGCAGTAGTAAGGTCGGTCTTTTAACTGACGATGGAAACGAATTTGTCAATTGCAGCACTCCTAAGAATATGTACATGATTATCACAAATNAAATTTGTCAATTGCAGCACTCTTAGAATATGTACATGATTATCACAAATGGAAGGTTTGTTTTGAGGTTACTGTCAGCGGGTGCAACTCCGCAGTTATTATGAATATGCGATGGGGATTGAGGAGTGGAAAAGGGATTAGAAGAGTGAGTTTACTTAGTTCAGGCCTATAGTAGTGGCAATATCATTGCTTTCATTAACATCTAATACCGATTTTCTAGAGTGCATCAGGAATATTCGGCAGATTAATTTGGGACTCCCGAGACGGCATCTAATTCAGACATGGCGAGGTTGAGGTATTGCAGGAAAGACTGAGGGATGTGTGCTTGGCGGGATTAGCTATATCTTCTTCCTAGTCATAGAAAACAGGAAATCTTTGATGTCCCACCTTTGCCCAAACGTTTCGGGGATTTTCGTTACAACACAAGCAAGTCTTGGGGATTTGGTGGAAAAGAGCTGTATAATCGTAGCTTTATCTTCCATTGGGGACATCGCCGGTCCGCACGTAATATCTCAGTTGGTCTTGTGAGTTGACGACAACGAGTCGCTTTTTGACGATGTGATCGCCACCAAGTGCAATCAATTGTTGCTGCGTTTCTGAAATTACGTTTAGTTTCCAGAAGGATTAAAGGAAATTTAGTAGCTTCGATGGGACGGATGGAAAGGACAGAACAGCATGGGATGAGGGTTTTGAGAAGTTGCAGCTGAATGTCCGTCCACTGAAGTGTTTCATTCGAAAGCTATATAAAATAGGCAGCTTAAGGGATGCATGGGAGAAGCCTGCGATTGACGCTTTTAGCCCGCTTTCCACACCAGTTACCAACAGGTGCATCGTTCTTAGCGGTTAACTGTCGCGTCCTATTCTCATCTCACTTCCTCCGCCCCCCCCCCCCCCCCCCTTCCCGAAAAAAACTATTTAATGGCTGTTCCGTTATTCTTTCAGCGTTCCATTTCGGTGAAGTTTTCCTTATATCGCTTATGCTAGAATAATGTCTTTAATGACTTTCTTCCTTGCGTCATGATGTTCTCATAATTTTTTTGTTCATATTTTAGACTAAATGATATGAATCTACAGGATTAGTTGGAAAATGTGATGGAAGTAAAGTTAATATATAAAAGCATATTTACATAAGATTACCTGCACTTGAGTGTCCAGAAGTACCGAGGTAGTTGGTGAGCCTTATCTGTCGTTGCAAGTCAGGATTGGCGGCTAGAGCAGCACGAATCTCTTCAATGGTTAGGTGCCGTTTGGCACGCAGTCCGAACGTCCTCGATATGGGGTCATTTGTCGAACAACCCTCCACATTTGGGCATGTCACCTAAAATGTCTTGCAATCACGATTTCTCACTGGTGTTCTAGCATTTTGGATCTCTGACATTAGTACACATCGGCCAGAAGCGAAATTCATGATATCCACACTTGATTTATGGGAGACAACAATTAATGAGGGCAACGATTTGGTGGCATTGTTTACTGTATTTAAGCTTTCTCTGTGTGGACGAAGAAGGAACGGTTGATATCCCCGATGAACCTAAACTATGAGCTGATCGTTTGAAGAGGAGACTACAAACAAGAACTGCAGGAAAGCACAACGAGCAGAGCATCGAAATTTTACTTTCTCACGAGTTGTCGTTCACTTAACAGTCTGATGGGACCTCTCTATTTGAGTTCTCTGATGACGTCTTGAGGGACCGCTTTGATGGATGTTGAGTGGAATGAAATTGCTTTAATGTTTTTTCGAAGGTTAGGTGCTTTTCGCTGGACAAATACAACGATCAACACATAAAGAAGTGCTGACCGCAGGGCATGGAGCGAATGGGCATATCCGCACAAGGCAAGTATATTGCACTTGTGCCGTTGTTTGATAACGGAACGATTCGACAGTGACACTAATTCCAAAGTCGGTCCTCTGCGGAGGACACACCAGACCAACGTGATCCGCTTGACAGCCGTCTTTGATAATCGCGAGTGGTTCGCGTTCCCACTCGTAGAGCGACCCAATCGGCTCAACTTGACATCCCGAGATACTCATATAGTTGGCTGTAAATGAGCTATGTTATCTTCCACGAAAGCAAGGCTACTCATTCTCGGAGGATATTTCAGAACGGTTGTGAGATGGGCTTATTGCCTTGTTTTCTCGAAATGCGTTTCACGTTACGACGGCTAACTTATTCGTTTTCAACAAATCGGCCCCAAAAATTAGTTCTGGCTTGCGGCCCTGAAACTTTGGTCTGCGTTGTGGCGAGTAACTGTATGAGACTTCGGTCGCAATAAAAAAGCAATTGCGGCATAAAGGGATGTTTGCAAAGTGCTGTCAGTGAAGTGAATGAATAGAAACGAAACTCAGAGATGAAAGTCACTTGGTGACAAAATGTGCGCTCCTATCAAAGTCAGTTTGTTTGGGTTCAAGTGCACTTGGTGACTCATTCTCTCTCTGCATGTGCCGTATGTGGTCGAATCGAGGCTGCAGTCCATTCCAATTGAGCATTACTTCATCAACGGCAAGATATCGCTTAGGTCGTTAGTGTGTCAAGGTTTTTTGACGCTTCTGATCAGTCAGAGAGGATTGAAACAAGAATTCGAATTATTCCCAATCGCTGCTGCGAGGAACGCAGGTAAAGCACCTCTCGTGTAAATCACAGCAACTTCCTAGGTGCTATCGTTACACTCATTTATAAGTGAACGTGGCCTAACAACACATCAACAATTGCAAGTTATTCTTCTTAAGAGCAC
Source organism: Toxascaris leonina (assembly GCA_022844705.1). Taxonomy (NCBI): domain Eukaryota; kingdom Metazoa; phylum Nematoda; class Chromadorea; order Rhabditida; family Ascarididae; genus Toxascaris; species Toxascaris leonina. The sequence continues at coordinate 12,818 of JAARMF010001940.1, forward strand.
ACCTAGGCAGTGATGGCGTTCATTTGCATATTCCGTTCGTACTTATCCCGCAAGAGGGTCCGTCTCAATAACAGGCAAGCAGCGAACGAACGAACGATTTTGCAAATCTCATTCGAATCCCATTTGACTATGAAAATGAACTTTTTAGGAGCCTGACTCCGGAGTCGTCATCCCTGGGTCGGAAGTCGGCAAAGCAAATATGGAGCGTTGTCGGACACTTGACTTATTTAGACAATTATCCTTTTCTATTCTCCGACTACTCAAGACTGCTCGAAGATGATATGCTGCCGTGAAAAACTTGTGACTTTCACCAGTCTCTATCACATATACCACTGAGGAATGGGTAAAATTCTCATATCTGCTGAGTGCAATTACATAGATAGTTAGCTTCCTTCCAAGCTGCATTCTATCCTGAAACAATGATATAAAATGAAAAGCTAACGTGGTATGGCGTAGAACGGTGTAAAGCTGAGCGTTATGCGACTGCCCACAACAACAGCCTCAGCCGGTTGTCCATTGTGGAATATGTCGAACATGACAGCTTCTTTTGGCCTTTTGTGTCGAGCTCCGCTCATTGATACTCCACTAAATGCAACTTTATTGGGAACAAAGACGCTAAACTTTTTTATAGCATTTCTTCCACTTCAGACAATAAATGACGTCTACTGCCGTACGAAATTCAGGAGAGGACTTATGCAAATTTGGTTGCCTCAATGCAGTTTGCATTGTTATTTTCAAGAGTACATTAGACTTCATCGATGCACAACACGCTCACAAGAAAGTTTAAGTGCAGAGTCGTTTCATAATTCATGAATCAGTGAACTTCCCTCCACAAATATCAAAGTCTTTGAGAGTGAAATTCGTCAACAAAGTGTCAAAGATTCATTGAATTAGCCAAATTCTTTAACGTCTCTCCCTTTCAGAAAGTTCTTATTGCATTTTTGCAAAGGTCTCACTGCAGCAACTCATACCGAAAATATGAGCTGGCTTACCTGGTCACAGATTCCTTTGAAGCTTTTGTAGTGCTCAACGTAGACCTTTCTTCTGTAATTGCTGACATCGGTGTGGTTTGTGGAGTTGTTGTCGTGGTTGTAGTGGTGGTACTTGCCGTGGTTGAGGTTATTGGTTCCGCAGTGGTTGTGCTAGTAGTGCTGCTGGTGTTAGTCGAAGTTGTTGTCGTTGTTGTTGATGCCGTTGTTGATGGCGATGATGCTGATATTGACGTCGGTGCAGCCGTTGATGTCGTTGGTGGTTGTGCAGTTGCTGGTGATGGTGATGCCGTACTTGATGCTGTTGTTGTCGATTCTTGTGTGGTCACCGTGTTTGTCGTCCTAGTGCTAATGTCTTCAAAGCCCTGGCTTGTTGGTGCATTCGTTGTCATAGCATATGTAGAAGTGAGTGTTGCGAGTATTTCCTGTGGACTTGTACTACTGGTTTGTTCAAGTGTCGTAATTGAGGAAATTGTACTGCTGCTTCGTGTTGTCGGCACAAAAGGTAAGATGAAGGTGTCTTTAGTGGTAGAAGAGGGTGTTACGCTCGGTACAAAACGCGACGAGAGGACACTCGGGAAGGAGATGTGCGTTGTGAACCTGAAATTAATTAAAGTTTTAATTTTTATTCAAATTCCATAGCATCCGAATATTGCAGCATCTTGTCTGCAACGATTTTCCTTGCATGTTTAGTGTTTGACCCTATTAGTTCAGTAATGCGACAAATAATGGTTGCCCGACAATGAGATGGCAGTTATTGCAGAAACCAATCGGGAAGCTAAAAAGAATGGCCGGGAGATCCACAAAGCAAACCTCAGTGATTCGTCTTCTCTTCAACAAGTTGATGCCAAAAAAGAAGTAAACGCTCGCTGATCTAAACGAGTCGGTAACGATTTTCGTTCAATTCAATATTAAGTGCCGCATTTGTCCAGTCACTGAGAATTAACTTCTTTGAGTCTCCAGAAATAATGAGCATTCTGACTCATGAAATTGAATATCTTCAACTTGGCTTAAACGCAACATTTTAATTCAAGTTAAACTCTATCCAAATCAACACACTGTCGCCGAGATGAAACAAGCAAATATCTTCCGTATCAGCAAAAATTTTATTCTTTGGGTCGTTGATGAATTGTTAGAAGACAGATTTGTTCCTGGTCCGTCACTGAACCATTCCTCTCGAAGCAAGACTGGGCACGAGACATGCCTAAGATCTACTCTTGTTCACGGAACGTTCCTTTAGTGATTCACTGCCTGGCCAGCCCATTGAATCTTATTGCCATATAGCGAAATACAAACAATAGAGGGCTATATCTAAGAAATTGGAGCGATCTATCGGAAGATGCAGTTTCAGCATCGAAAATGCAACGATATACGATTGTAATCGTCAAGAAGATCTTCCTACGTTATAGCATCACGGCAACGTCAAAGCTTAGCCAAACGGTGCAGAAATTGAGTGAATGAGGAGTTGAAGCTTTGCTTCATCCATCCAACTTTAAGCAACAAATTTTCATATCTTCATATATTCTACAGCCCCATTGTTACCTCCGAAAGATAGTCCGATAACAATATCTGCCTTCTATCACTTCATCACCTCCAGAGATGAAAACTTTCGAAAAGGTGTCAATTTTTATGTTGACGACAAAGCGTTGATCGGAGCACTTCGACATTATAGATGGTGTGCGTTCAGCAGGACTCTCGATGAAGCGAAGTCAAATAATTAAATGAAACAAACTAAAGACGTCGCATAAATTTCCTTGCACAACACATGCGACATGCACCTTTCTGTCGTGCGGGTATGCCAAGTGAAAATGAAGGAAGCGCTTTGCAAGGAACACAACAACTCGATGCTTATCTTTTTTTAGCAATCTGTTGTATGCTATTACTGAGTCTGAAGATGTTGGAGTAAGCCTTTAACAGGACTTACTCGTTCATCTCATCAGAAGAAGCTGATTCAGGGGAGCGTGATGAGGGAGTGCTTCTTACAGAAGTTGCCGTGGTGGAGATGGAGGCTGTTGTTGTTGCGTTGAACAACACAATAGACGTTGCAGACAACCCCTCATATGTTGTATCTGTGTATGTTGAACTGCTGCTTACTGCTGGCTCTTCATTCATTCGATTTGACTCGACATCTTTCATCAGTGACTCCTCTTCAGAAGCGTCACTCACATTTGAAGAAGCATTGGATGAATAAATATCTGCTAAAGATTCATCAGCTATTCCATCAGGCAGCAATGACGTTGTCGTTGAAGCAGACGACAAATTAGTTCCGAAAGTCAAGACCATCGCTGAGCTTTCAGGTTTCTCGAGACTCTCCTCCAAATTAAGGGTTGAAGTCGATAAACCAAGCGTGACCTCTCCGGGTTTCGGTGAGATCGTATCATTTATTGGTGCGGTGTCTTCAGTGTTCATAGAAGTGCTCGGAGTTGAAGATTCGCCGTCTGCGGAAGTCATGGATAGTGGTTCAAACTGGGGGGGAGTCGTCTGCAACATCAGCGTACTTGTAGATATCGCTGTTGTTGTCGTTGGCGGAAAGGTCAATGAGATGCTGTCCTTTTTGGTTGACGAGGATTGTTTGCGTTGTGGCAAACGAACTATTAGATTGTTGGTTGCTTCTGAGTGCGAAGAATTCTTTGGGTTGTTGAAGTGGACAGCTGTAGAATGCACCTCGTGCTTCTCGTATAAAGTTGCGTTCGACAGGATAGAAAAGAGCGCTCTTGCGGATGCTGTGAACTTAGAGATGTCAACGATTTTGCTGAAAAAAGAACGAAAAGCGTACGTGCACATGCAAGCGAGTGCCATCGTAACTTATGTACACAACAAAAACTTCAGTGAAGAGGTAGTGCATGGGACGGTCGAGCAATGAATGGGACCTCTCCGTGGAAAGCGAAAGGTCATCTACGAGCATCACTGCCCTTTATGTTTTCCAGCCTCCTTCCACCTCTTTTGATTCTACTTCCGTTGGGAAACTTAAACAGGGCGTATATATAACGAAATCGCTAACGATATATGAGGGTTTCTAAACGACTTTTCGTCACAAGGGTCCATTTTGTGTGTCACCTAGCTATCTATCTGTTGGGCAATTGTTATACAACAGCACAAAAATGTGGCTAATAAATCCACTATGAGGTTTTGATAACAGCTTTTGTTTCAAATTCTCTTTATTAATACCAACTAAAGGAGCAACTCTGCGTGCAACTGCATCACACAAATGGTAAGGTGATATTCGCTCATACTCATTACAGTATTGTTGTTCTGATTCGAGAGATTCAAAGGCGTTTTGTATTTCTGATTTGTTTCGTTTTAATGCAGCGTGGTACAGAAAGCGGATGAACGTTTCACGTGCTGCATAATATATTAGGTGCGTTTTGTGGGAATGTTTATAGTCAGAATGATGAGGGATTTATCCTGACAACGTTGTATTATGCACCTCTCATGAGACGAAATAACTGCGGCAGCGAAGAGCTTGTTGAAAATCGCTGCACTCTGTCTGCCACAGATGACGAGTTATCTAGGTTTTAATTTACTCTTGTGACCAAGGAGGAAGCTTCAAATTGGTCTCGAAGTTCCGGGTCAAAACCTGCCACTGACAGAAGCATGTGGCTGCTTTGGAAGGATAACCTTCGCACATAAACGCATGTACACACTCGCGCATATATACGAGCACATACAAACACACCCCGACACACACATCACACGGCACAACACACCGCGCATGCACATGCACACACGTGTGCGCATACACACGTAAGCGCACACACCAATTTAGGATGGATCTCTTAACGAAAGCTTAACTAAACGACCGTTCTCCTTACATCTCGTATAGGTACAAATTGTTCTTTTTCGAAGAACTCCCTTTCGACGATGATACAACTTCGACGACATCCCGAATTGTTTCAATCCATTATTTTATAATAAAGAAGCATAAAGCAGGAAATACGTTAGATGAGTAATTGAAAGAAATGCAGCGATGTTGCAAAACGAGCAATGAAAAGAGTAAGCTTGCAACCAAAGGAGCAGTCTTTTCTCGACAGGTAATTTCATAGATTTGCGCATTATGCAAACGTAAATATTATCGAGGCTGCATCAGCAACAAGCATGTAAAATGAAATAAAAGGGCAAATTAAACTAGAAAGTGGGCCACAAGCAAATCTCCCAAGATCGTCACTTTCCGAAGCAGCTCCTTAGAACTAATGACTGCTTGCCGGATGGTCGTTTCTACGTTAAATATCCACTAATTTAAACCTCTCGATCAGAATTTGCAGAATGAACTCAATCTTTGTAATCAATTTATGAGCGATATTCGAATTGTCCTTCCTTCTCTTATTACGCAACTCCAATATTTGCAATCGTTTGCAACCCTCGAAATAATCCCACTTATGTTTGCTTCAAGGCCCAGAACATAGGGTATATTAACGATCCCCTCGATTCCCATGCACACTTTCTCTCATCTCCGGATTCGTAGCTCACATCGAAGTGTCGCTGCTCGATCGTTCAATTGAAACATATATTCTTCCCAAGTGCGGTCGAAGGAAGTTTACGCCTCGAGGATACATTCACGTCTTGGACAAATACAAAGGTGGAGTGGAGTTTTAACAGGCGGGAACAGGATGATTCCAATGCCACACTCATTTCGTCTTCACAACGTTGCTGCTGTTAATGAAGTTCTGCATCAAATCCACCAGTACAACTAAACGAGAGATGTGAATGTGCCTCGCGTCGAAGTTCTAAAAGGGGTCAAGGCGTTCGCCAATCGGCAAGCCAAGGCTACTGCAGAGCTCCCTTCTCAAATCCTCAACTATGCGACTCCTAGTCTCTCTGCCGCTGTTCATGGTGAATGTGTGCAAAAGATGTTGTCAACTTGATCCTTCAACGCAAAAGTTGGGGAATCTAAGCTGTTTGCAACAGTTACTCACTTTGCACCAATGTATTGCCAACACTCTTTCAACGCTACGAATTTTCTGCTGGAAGTTTCGAACATTCCTTCCTTGATGATTCTGGAAAGAAAAAAGTGAGCAGATCCTTTTCTTCTGTGAGCAGCTGCCTGTTAATTGGATACAGCCGATGAGAGAGTAGTTTTGCGATATGCCCTTCCAGTATTTCTTGTACGCTATTCCCAGATCTTCGTTGTTATGCTCGGAAGAAGTGGATCTAATATCTTTGTGCCTTACCTTCTTCGTAGAAAGATGAAACCTATTATCGCGCCTTTGAGCTGATTGGACAGCTGTGACTGCAGCTCGAATTGATCACTTTAGATCGAGCTTTCTTTTATCCGTAGATTTAGAAGCATTATCCCTTACGCCCAAATTTTAAGCTGTCTCTTTCTTTAGCTCTAGAGAAAGCAGAAAGTATCGAGAGTGGTACTCCACTGTTGGTACTGCAAGGTTCCAGAATTTGCAGTGTTAGTCAATTTGACTGTCGGCATCACATCTACCCTCTTTGAATCACTTCAACGCTTTTCGATAGCGAAATAACTCCGGAGGATTCATTACCGATTCTGAACCGAGTCTAGAGAATGCTACCTACGTTGGGCGTATCAGTCGAAACGGCTGACGGCTAAAGGCAATTTTAGACAGTCAACACGAGAACCTCCGATCAACAACTTTGCCATATTCGTGGAAATTCATCGACGGAATCCAGAGAGCACAGAAAGGTAGAGATGCATGCTTTGAACATTTTGTATGAGGAAAGGTCTCGCCAGAGAAGCAACGAAGCTAATGTAACGTACATGTGCGGACCAGAAGAATCCTTGAGGCTTATATGATGGTCGGACAGTTCAGAAATATCTTCGAGGAATTGTCCTTCTTTACTTCCGCATTATACTGACTTCAGTATTTCGCAGCTGTTTTTGCAGTATTTATTAATCACACGTCACATAGCATTTTGTTTCCTGTCACTGGGGTCTTGAACTTTTCCACAGTGTTCATATTTAAGCTCCCAATTCGCACACATTAATTCAACACGTGTCATTGCCCTTGTTTGTTTCAACTTCAGCTACAAGAGGCTTTCCTCAACAGTCGACCTGTCCAGAAAACCACATCCCGAATGTTTAAATTAATAGTTATTCAGCGAAGAAACGACCTGCCGGCTTTGCGACCAATCGAGGCAACCATCCCAGCATCTCAAGTGCTGTAATTCTCGTTTTGAACGACTCTATGCCAATTTCACTTCCCAATAGATTCTTCCGCCGCACTGCTATTGCTATTGACTGCTATTCGCTGATCCGTGATCTCAGAATCTTTCTGAATCTCAGTTATTCAGGTACTGAGACAACGCAGAGTTGTGCTACAAAAATAGTGATGAAGCAAGCTTTCTTCGGCGCAGTCAGCTAACTGCCACTTATTGCTGTTCGACATTTGCATTTTATCGTTAGCTGCACCGGCAAATTAGCTTTCGCAACTTTTGGGAACAAATTAATGTGGTTGTCTCGCAGTATTAAATTTCGTAAGAACGTTTCGATTTGTTGAAATCTCTTGGTTTGAAGTGCCTATGTGCTGTGTATGAAGTTCGCTCGTTTTCAAGTGTTAAAGGCAGAACAATGTGCATCTAACAAGCAGTTCGACTCAATCCTCAATCGTTTCCTTCGTTTTATTCCGAAACTTGCGTGCAACAGTGTGACCTACTCATTCCTATCGCATTGCCATTTGACAAAACAAAACATGAGTTCAGTGTTCAGTGTTATCAAAAGCAAATCAGTTCGACAGAAAACTTTGCAGTTAGCAGTTAAAAGTGCTTCTGCAACGAAAATGCTTACCTCTCAATGTTAGGTAGTAGGTCAACATTGGGATTGAGATACTTGCCCTCTCTTATTGGACAACGAGCCTGGTAGGTTAAGTCGTCCGGAGTTATAAAATACAACGGCTCGATACCATCGGTTGAAAGCACCACTTCCAACACCATATCGTTCCCCTCAAATACCGACTCTCTCTTGCTGGGAAACATCGCTGTCAGTTATGAGAGAACAGGTGGAATTTACTTTATTCATGGACGTGATCCATCTCGATCATTATTAAGCAGCCCGATGATAAATAATCACGAGAGATGTTTTTCTGCCGCAAACACCGCAACAGTTCGCTATAACAGCAATCAAAAATTCAAAGATGATGTGCCTGCTATAAACAGGACTACATCGGAGCAAGTTATCACAAGCCGAGATCGGAAGTGCAGGGAAATGCCGATGTAATCCTTTCAAAGATACTTGCGTTGGAAAGCTTTAATCGGAGTTGCAAAGTACACAGCAATTCGCAATTTCGGAACCACAAGCACGGCTGCGACATTCATTTCACAGTATGGCTGGAGATGAAAGAAAAAATATTCTGTCACAAAATTTCATCGATGAAAGAAACGAGACGAACCTTGTATCGTATGCTGTCGCTGCAATTTTTCGATACTGTGGGTGAAGGGAACAAATATTCGATTCTTTTCGCCTCCTTTGGTTCAACGCGGCATGTGAAGAAATCGTAGAGGCCATATAGCGCACCAGTATACGGATATTTCGAGTCGACTTTCACAAGTATGCCCTCCTCCTTACACTCATATTCGAACGCAAATGAATCTGTAACTAAAACCAGTCGATATTTCACCTTTTGAGGAACGTTTGCAAGTTTCTCTTTGGAAGACACATCACATCACAGTGCGCATTTACGTAAGATTCCTCAGCCATTATATTTTGAGCCGCAGAATTTGGCGATGCAATCGGCGATACGACCACACACCAAGCCAATCTTCAAACTGATCCATAAACTTCAGGAAAGGGTTATGCGGAGTTAAAATCGGTTGAATATGAGTGCATTATTCTGCTTTCTTTTTTACGCATTGTAGGTTTACATGATCTGTTGCTATGATTACCGCACTCGCAAGTACTTAAATTAATTTGGAAATATCAGTATTGTTGGAATACAAGACCGGAAAAGTGGTGAAGGGAATGGCGCTCAGATTATTGCATGAGCATCACTTAAGAATTGCCTTTTATGCCCTTTTACAGAGCAGCTTCGCAAAAGAACGCAAGAAAGTTTTTTGTCCTTTTCTTCATTAAGCTCATCATTCACTAGTGAAGGCTAAAACTCTAGGACATTTGGCCATATTTTAAGACAAGATTCTCACAAAATTGTAAAACGGATCTCCTTCAAGCCATAATGGAAGTTGATTTGAGAAGAAGCGATGGAAATTTACTGTTGAAGCAATTGCTTTCGTAGTAGTCGATGCGGAAGTTCGGGTTGTTATTCATACGGAGAAATGCTGGCTTGCTGAGTTGATTCTGCTGTGACAAGTGACATCCACCATCGGTGCGATTGAACGATACGCTTCTGCACGCAAAATTACTCTCATCCAAGCAGGCGCTCAAGCAGTCCTCCAGAGAGCTTGTATACGCAACACGTGTCACCTCACGTGCATCCATATATCGGTCCGGAAGGAACGTGAATGCGTAATCTCCTGAGCACGTCTTTGGAGCTAAAGAAAGGTAGTCTTAATCTCTCGTATCGCAGGAATCGGGGATTTTCTAGACTAGCCAGTTAGGGTCCTGCTCTGATGTTTTCAATTATGATCCCTTTCTCGCCACAGCAAATTTCTCATTTCTCTTGCAGTCAACCCTTTCGATTTAGGGAACAGAATGCACGAACGATGTGGCTCTGCTTAGAGGAAATTTAAAAGTGGAGGCATGGAAACTGTGAATGTGAAGATGGGATCACAAATAAATACTGTTTAAAAGCATTTCCTAGGCTGCAAGACTAATTTACAAACGCCAATGTGCTACTGAAATCGAAAGTCAGCGATTGTCTTAACACTTGCTGCCTATCACCCTCTCGCATTCTACCTCAGACAAATTGTAGTAACAGTCAAAGGCGAGCATAACAGTAACACTTGCTGGGAAATGGCAACGCTCGCGGTATTGCGGCTAATGTGCTGTAAAGTTTGACACAAACAGGTTGAGCAATCACATGAGTATGCTAACAGAAAGATCGCTTACAATGGACACAATACTTCCAGTAGAATGAATAACGGTCGTCGGCTTCGACAAAACCATCAACATGTTGCAGTTGGTCTGCCTGATAGAGCTGACAGTGGTGTGTGCGGTCATTCGGTCCTTCCCGCTGATTGAACCTGGAGTTGATATCGGTACTGATATACTGCGGCGGCAGCTAGGCCGTGATAAAGCTGAACAAGGATCAGCCAACCTTTTGAAACTATAACATTTTCAGGATCTCCCTCTCCCCCTCTAAAGCACTTGTGACGTCATTCATGGACCGCCTCATTTGTTTACTTGGGCTGTGGTTCTTTCATGTGAAGCTCCATCTCATGTGCTTGCTCATCGCCCTCCCACTGCAGTGTTACAATAAAGCATTGCAGTTGTTCATGTTTACTGCTTTTTCATATATCGTGCAAATCATAAATAGCTTCGCTGGTACTTCCATCTCAAAGGATAGCAATCAAATTGTGGCAAACAATGACCTGAGACTGGTTCATCATTTATCTACTTAGTTCTGATCAAGAGAATGCAGTTTCGGCTCCAATGCTTCTGACAGCAGACTATTAGAATTCAACGTTGCCAGTCTTTGACATAATTTTTTGCTGCTAAAAGAGCCTTTTCGTTAACAGAAAACAACGTACCCGGAGCATTGCATTTCATTACCGCTTCTGACAGGGTCTTCTTCAGTGGTGCATGCGCTTCTACATGCTGTCAACGAGTATGGTCCTTCTGACCTTGCGCCGAACACCACCTTCACTCGTGGCCATCGAACATAGATGGGGTTGCATTTATGAGCTGCAATTTGTGGGATATGTCTCAGTGATGAAGAATGTCCGATATGTGCCTAAACTATAGTGAAAAGGTGAGATTTCTGAGATCAATAAACAAAAATTTTTCAAAGCAACTCATTTGGGTGATTCATCTTGTTGGTGAAGCAGAAATTCTGCAAGCAATAAATCACTTTTACACATTTATAGCGAACAGAAATATTTTCAGTGAAAAGAGAAGCAAAATTTTCCAAAGGACAACGGAAATACATTTAATAAATGAAAACGAACTCGATTTCTATAAGTCTATGCAGATTGAGAGAAGAGATGAAACAAACCTGAAGACGATGCAGCTAGCATTTGTAGGAGAAGAATGAAGATGTGCCACATTGCGCTGAAACTTTACCTTCACATAAACCCTCCAAATGTAACAAACAAAATCAGAAACGTAAACATTTCAGTGATGTGACTAAAACAAAGTGACTAAAACAGATGTGCACTTTTCTACAGAAATGGAAATCGCGCATTTAAGAGAAAAAATGTTGCAAGGATGCTTCTTGCGGAATTTGACACTTCTACGCTTGCCAACCAACAAAAAGACAAACGCTTAATTTAGTCGTATTTCAGCTGATCGATAGCTCCTATAAAACTTCTGGATAGAGGATTTTTCGAACAGAGTGGCAATAAAATGCTACATAAATACACAAATTGCCGAACACATGTCTCGAAATATTTAAGTCAACTCGAAGAAATCTTTGTACAAGAAATCTTATGTCATTAAATGTAAACGCCCAACTGCATAACTCTGGTTTCAGTAGTTCCCAAGGGGGTACTATCAAATAGGGCATAAAGCAAATATTAGCTATAACTGAGCGGGTGATGCAATAGTTATTCGCAAGAGCGGTCATGAAATAGGCGGAAATGGTCTATGAGCGAACCCAAGTTATGGGTGATGCGATTGCACGGGTGTATCGCATGAGCGAAGTGCCATCAAATGAGGTCAGCTAAACATGGCTGCCGCTGAGTCAACGAGCCGAGTGGAGAAGGCGACGATTGGGAACAACCCCATCGACACAAAGGTCACTGAAGCGCTTCGCACCAACCTCACAATAGCCATTTTTTGTGGTACTTGTAGCGTATCGTCTGCATTGGAAGGATAATTAAACGCATTCTCATGCAGAGGATTTGCTCATCCTTACGCATGAGTGCAACTTGAGGAAACAGCGCAATTCCTTATCGATCACCGTTTGTTAGTCACCTCTTGAGCTAATTTGTTGTGCTATCGGAAAGTGTGTGATTTATTCAGCTTTCAGTGCCAGTGATGTAGTAGAAAATGAATAAAAGTGCATTTGTGCTATGTTCTCATTAGCAGTTTGATAATAAATAACGGGAATGCTTGTAATGACAATTGTGACGACAAATAAAAATGGCTAAAGAGTATTATTATCGCTATTTTCATTATTACAGTTACACTTTTATTAACACATTTATAACAACTTGGCAGCAACTGCGGCGCCGGGATCGTGGAGTCTCGATGCATTTTGGAATTGCAATCACACCTTCATAGAACAGATGCACATGTTAGATGAGCATCGGCCTGTCAGTTTTAGTCATGAAATCTCGAAATTAATGCTTTTTCCTGAAGCTTTCGTTCCGACTTCCATAAAGAAGGCTTCTGCTCTCTTTATTCTTTGTTCTATGGAACGAATATTGATAGACGAAAAAGAACTAATGTGACAGTGGTGTCACACAGGAAACGGTATGCCTACATCGCTGTTTCCGACAAACTCTTCGTCAGAATGCATTCAAGTGATACAATGAGAAATGTTTTGTTTGAATGATTATGTCTGAATGATGTGTTTGTGTCCAACAAATGCTACAGATTCGGCATCCATGTGCTTCCATTTGAACAATCCATCACTTACATGAATTTCTCACAGATGGTTCGCTTTCAGCCGTTTTATAACTCGATTGCTATTATATGCGTCTTTTCGCAGGTTTATTTATATTTGGTCCAGGTTGTTGCACAATTGGTCGGTGCGATTTGTGTTTAACTCACATAAAACTCGGTGGCTCGACGAAGTAGGATATATGAGGTCACCACGTAGCTTACGGTGTACGCACTGCTATGTGGGGATCATAGCTACAGACGCACGCTAGATAAAGCTGTGCGGACGAACAGATACACACACACACGCAAAAGGGAAGTCACAGTGCTCATTTGCAACGCAAATGCACTTTTGCAAGGCAGATGCACTTTTACAGGGCAGGTTTACAAAATTGTAGAAATGATTGCGGTAGTATGAGAATGGAGGACAAAAGGTTACCTCGGTGTTTGCAAATAGCGTTACACAACAAGCATGTGTGAAAATTTCATTTTGCAATCGGAAAATACAATGTTGAAAGGCACAAAACACCTCAACATGCGAAGAAACAGCTAGATTTCACACAGAAAGGTCACACAGTTATGTGGACAGTGGAAGGTTTGAAAGAACTTTGCATACGTAAAATGGACCTCGCAGCAACGAGGAGTGCTTAGTGATGAAGCCTAGTTCGTCTAGAGAAGGATAACAGCATCGCAATGCCGAATTGCGCGGGGATCGAAGAGTGGCTCTCACCAAAAGCTACTCATTGAGCTCGTCCTTCATGTGTGCAACTTGCACAAGATATATTAGAAAGCAATCATAGAGCAAACTCTGTGGTGTGGTTTATGTGGTTATAGTCCTAAGATACGAAAACCGAAGGTTCAGTATCACATCTAGAAGTAAATAAGGTTGCGCATCGGCGAATGCAAGAGAGGTTTAGAGAAAAACTCTCTTCTCAAAGAACAAAATGTATTTTTAGTTGATCAGAAAAAGTCAAAAGCAATGCCGTCCCAATTGTGACTCTTTTTTGAGGGATTTCGCTCGACTGCTAGAGTGGATATATTGTCATGTCTCAATAAATAGAGAAATTAAAGGAGGTGTCACATCTCTGTTGCATACAACTGGTTCGATCATCTCGTTATTACCACTTTTGACCCTTGCCACACTGTTTCGCCTTAATCACTGCGCTACGCCTACACACCAATGTAACTCTAATTATTCTCTATTCACGATCCAACGATTCAATCAATAGAGAGAGGAAAAATACAGTGGTCTTACCCGGCGTGCACTAAGGAATGGTTAGTGGTACAAAAAAGATCTGAAACCTTGCGAAAGAAATCATCCGTACTTCCGAAAGTCTTGACAGATTTTCAGCCAAAGCGAATTTCAGATGCTCGGAGAATGACAAGCCTCCAAATCTCTTTGCAACTTGGGGTTTGCGAGATCGGCGAACTTGAAGTCAGGTGCTATGGGCAGTGAAATATGAAAAGCGAAATAAAACACAATGCCAACTGAATTTTCACCTAACGCCGTGTTGGAGGGCGCGTGAAACAATCGAAAGCTACCCAGTGGAATTAGATTACACTTGAGCCAATTCATTTGTGAGTGGAAACGCATGAAACAATTTGGTAATCGCCGAGAACAACGACTCCAGCGGAAATAGAGAAGTAGATTACACCGTAAAATTTAATAATGCGCAGAGTATGCACACTTGCAGGTGGGTTAACTTTAAAGAGACTCCTCTGATGATACGAGTGATAAGAGAGAACTGATAATTGTTGTGTGCTGATTGTCAACGCTTTATTGACTTGAAAAATTTGCAAGAATGTGTTCGTAAAGAATAATAACGGACTCAAACGATAGCAGAAAAGGTATTCACCACTGGCACTTCAGGAGGCGCTGCAACAGAAGGAACAGGAATGAATGGAGGCATCAATAATGCAAGCGTCGTGCGATATAAAATTACACTTTAAAACAGCATCATTTAAAGCCTTATGTATTTGTTCTATGAATACATGAATAATAAACAAATGGATGAGTGAGTGGATAAATAGATGAATAAATAAATAAGTAAACAAATAAATAAGCAGATAAATAAATAAATAAATAAATACAGGAACAAATAAACAAATAAATAAGCGAATAAATGAGCGAACAAACAAATCATTAAATAAACAAGTAAATAAGAAATGAGTAAATAAATAAGTAAATAAATAAATGAAAGGACGAGTAAATAAATAAACAAATAAGTAAACATGTTTACGTAATTTGCAAGCTGAGGTTAATCTTTAATTTGTAACACTGCATGCACGATGAGTCCAAAATTTTTATTCATGCAAACTTACGTATGTGTATATAAAATTTCTCAGCTGTATAAATTAACAGCAATAATTGGTTCACCATACAAACACTATAACAGGTGATGCTAAAAGATCGACTTCCGGGCGCCAATATTTAACGTTCAGTAAATGCAGTTCTTAATTCACTAACCCCTCACTGTGAAAGCGCAACTTATACATCTCGCTTACGTGCTAGCTGCCATACTTAGCAATACGGCGTGCGAGTGGTCGTAAAGAGACGGTGGAAGTCATTCAACAGGTGGTCGCGCAATCGCTATTAACGTCAGGTGGAAAGGCTCATCGAGGTGGGCTGTGCAGCCACCATATGTACCAGTCATTGTGGCAATTTTCGATAAACGAGTCACCATCACCCAGCACAGACACAGCTCAGTGCCAACCTGACCGCTAATTATTCAATTCGCAATTCAATCTACTTGCTGAAGGAGCGTTTTCACGATTCTTGGTGAGTGCATTGGTCGGAGTTATCACTGAGGGAAGCATTCTCTTCGATCGGATCCTTCGTCTCCTACGAACCCCACCGTCAGCATATTTATACTCATGTCCATCATATTTTAATGTCCCAACCTAAGTAATTAAACTGCTTATAAACAAATAAAGTAATTTATGAAGATTCTAAGCGCACTTTTAGACACCTTCGATATGCGATTAGCCATATAAAGGGAATTTTCAACAGCATTATCAGTTGGCCATGAAATCAGAGATGGGATGAAAGAGAAATGAATCGTAAATCGAAACAGTCATACTGACTTTCACTCATAGAAATATATATCCTACTAGGCAACGAGCATGATTCCTGTGATAAAAGAAGAGATATGTATGAAACTTGGCAATACACAATTTCATTCGCTTTTTTGCAATAATATTCTTATCTAATGATGCTTCTTCTCAATTCAATGTTTATTAGTCAATTAGTGGACACTTCTCAAGCGCTCAGTGATGACATTTTTGGTCAAAAATGACAACATCAGGTGAGTTATCATTTTTGAAGCATTCTCCAATATTCCAAGCAGCTTACTCCCACGAAATCTTTGTGCAGCTTTAAAACAGTCTATCTAATTAAAAGATCATTCATTTCTGCTATTAAAAACTGCATTGAGAGATCGATCACATATTTGAGCGGAAATAGAATAAAGATTGACTGAGAAGAGGAGACATGGTCGAACTGAGATTCAGTGTTGCTATAATTATGGTGGTGTGTGCGGAAACGATTGAGCACTGCAACGAACACAGACCTTGACACCGTTTTATTTATCTCGACGACTCACGTATTCGGCCACCTCGCCACATCCATGCACGATACAACCATCATCGCCAACCCGATTGCTCGGACAAACTCAATTTCTGTTTTGGCTCGTCAGTTAGGAATGATTAATGAAAATAAGGGAACTAGAAAAATTCCAAAACGAACAATGCATAGAATGATGTTCATATCCTTAATTCCACAAAAACAGTTCGACATCCGAAATCTTAGGTTTGAAACATTTTGCGAAATAATTGTTGAGAAAATAAATGCACTTGTACTGCTTTACAACTCCAAAATATGTCCATTTCTGAAGCGATATCACTGCTGCCGCAATTCTTCGAGCACATTCATCTTCCGACGAGACTTCCACTTGCTGGCTAGAATTATAATTCGTCGTTTTAAGAGATTTCTGCAGCAACATTTCTATGTTATTCCATCCAAGACGATCCGTCGTCTTGCGTTGCTCAACCCACTTATCTTTTCCATAGGAGCCAAAATATAGGGCAGTAAGATGTCTTCATGCAAATATTCTGTGATGTTGCCTAAGCTGTTTATAACACGAAATACGCATTCAGATTCATCTGAGTAGATATCCATAGATAACGAAACAATACGGCCCAAACGTCGTCGACACGGCGTTTTTGCAACGTATTAAATATGCGATGGATTTGTCAGATGCTAAAGTGACGCCGAATGAGTATTCCACCACTGACGATTGAGAGCGGGCAACGAAACAGCTGAGAATGTTTTCGTATAAGTGCAAATTAGTTTTAAAGGATTTTACTTGCGAAAGGCGTGAACACAACTGCACAGTGACATTTTTTATATGATGCTATGACGATAACGATATCACCTAATGATTTAACATACATAAAGAGTGGAAATTCCGTGTGAAAACCGTCAACAAAATGCCTGAGCTTCCCTCATTTGTGAGGAGGAGGAGGAGGAGGGGGAGGGGAGGGGAGGAAGGGATTAAGGGGTGGAAGATGGGGGGGGGGGTGAGGGGAGGGTGGTGGGGGAGCAGGAGGGATTAAGTGTTGCATATTAACATGGTGCGACTATAAAACAACAGTTTCAGAGGTAAAAATAAGCGAAAATGTTTCCAATACCAAAAGAGACAAAAATTTCGACGCCTCTATAACACTCGACACTCTATAAAATCATCTTATGCACAAAAACAACGCAATGTTACATCGATACGGAGATATGTAGCATAGAGATAATGTTCATGCAGCTATTAAGCTGATAACACAATCATTAGACATTATGCAACTTGATGAGAAGACAATCGTAAAAGAGGAAATAATCATAAGATACCCGAAAAACTGTTGCGCTGCCAACTTTACTCATCAAATACGTCGGATGAGAACGATTTTCATTGAAATTCGCTGAAAGCAGTGAGAATTAATTGTTGAGAATACCGAACGATATGGATATTGTTGTAATTTTCAGTGGCTTGAAAGCAAGACGGCAGGTGGTTATTTGCGTGAGTTTTAATGCAAACCTCATGGAGACGACGAAAACTTGCATGGCTGATTCGTGCGTGAAATGTTTGCTCAAGACGAAACAAAAAAGTTCTCCATGATTGAAGATTCAAAAAAATCGTTTCCATAGATTTCTGATGGGACAGCAAGCTTGTCCGAATCTTCCAAAGAGTTTTCGAACCCTTTTTCTCCTGAATATGTTGACTCTGTTTGAAGATTCCAAGGGTGATGACAAAGTAAAGGGAATGGATGAAGGCACACTATGAGCACAAAAATGAAACGACCTGATCGAGGAATCAGTTTCACTGTACGAAAAAATAAAAGTTTGAGGTGATGTGACTCTATATGCTTCGCTGCGACACGACCACCGCTAACTACGAATGGAGTCAGCACTGAGTCGACTCCCCCTCCAACTGCAAATATGCAATTCTCAAAATGCAATATCGATTTTTGCTGGGTTTCTTTTGAAATTTGCATTGCGATGACACTTTATTGTCACAACTTGAGTGTGGAATCATCACAGCGATTGGAACCATAAGTAACAAACAAAGAAATCAGAAAGCTGAAAACTGCACAAAATTCAGTGCTCAAAACATCACGTCATCAACGGTCTTTAGGTAGCCCGCATAGAATCNCCAACGTTCTTTAGGCAGCCCGCATAGAATCAGCAAAGCGTTTTCTGTTTCTCGCAGCCAATGTTTTCCAGCCGGGTTCCTCTTGCCACAGTCAAAAGACTACCGCAAAGGTGAGAAAAAATTCAAAAAATTGAGTAAGAAAGTAGTAGGAATAAAGGGTATATGGCTTGTGATGCCGTTACATTCGAAGATACTTTCATCGAATTGCAATTCATTCGCCTACTCTTTGCAGTCGAAACTACAATCGATTGCAGAAAGATGCACTTTACTTATAGGTGAAAAATGTTGAAAAATAGGACTGCAACTAGGTAAGATTGAGGAAATATGCTTTGAATTGTTGTATTCAATGACGACACAAAGATGACGACAGCCAATGAAAACTCATTCTCAAAATTTCGGTCACCAAGAATCACAAATCAACTAAGAGAGTGAGCACATTGAACAAACGAATAAGTGTAGATATGATAGAACGAGAGAAAAATAAATGAAGATAAAATATAACAATCGAGGATAATGTACAGAGTAATAGCAGCAAGATCCGTGAATCGCTCACTTGCCATTTGTTTTCGAGCTTCTTTGAAATAATTCTCATCGAAGTTTGGTACATCTCAGAATTTTATGGAAGAGATGACCTCGAAATCAACGAATTCAATATGGAGAAATAATAAGACGATTGTCGTTGTAATAAGAAGCGCTAGTGAAGCAAGTGCACATCACTGCATTAAGCAAGAAATGTCGACGAATCGTTTGAGACACTCATACAATTACTAATTATTTACACGTTACGGACATGTCCCACATCGAACTGTAGATAAATGCATCTGCGAATGATATTCATAAAAGATATTTAACAACGATAAAACAAAACATTCGAGTGCTAACTGACTGAAACACTATTCACACAGTTGAAGAGTGATCGGTTTCATCCAGCATCAGCCATTTTTGAGTGAGCATTCTATTTGACTATGGAACACGAGCAGAGAGTTAAAAGGCTTGTTTTTTGATGCGCCATTGACGTATGTGAATAAATTTTCATTTATTACTAATGCATAATTTATCTATCACACTGAGAAGCTGAATGATATCACAGAAGTGATTCACAATAATAGAAACGAGTTTGCAGAGCGATAGGCAGACAAGACTACTTGGGTACCAGTTGAGGATTAGTATAGGAGAAGTTGAGGAACGCCTCAGGATCGATTGAGGCGAGCAGTGACTTATCGGCAATTGGGGTCAGATGCGGCTTCTCCTGTGTGAAATCCTCATCGAAGTTAGATGTATCGCTCGAAGATTTCTGAAATACTCATTTCAAGCTTAATGCTAAGGAATTTTCATAATATAGCAAAGCAGTAAAATGGCTAAAAATTTTATTTTGGAGATGGAAAATGTGCAAAAAGTAGATCGTTTAAATAAATTCTGCATATTCGGCTACAAAATTTTCAGCTGCTTGAAATCCTGAGGTAGTAAGCTTCAAGTGGAAGACAACCAAGGAATATGTTAGAATGACACGCCTTGCCTTTAATTCTTACACTTTTCTGCAAATACTCAACCGAATACGTCCCTCTCTCCCCTCCCCCACCCTCTACCCTAAAAAATTAACGATCAAATGTCGTGCAATGGCAGAAATAACGACGAATCCCCTTGAAAGTGTGAAGATTTGATTTCGTTCCCGAATCCAACGAACCTTCGGTATGGCCTATTAGAGAATGAACGACATTGCATATAAGATGTTATATATTTGACGAAACGATTGACGGGATGCATTCGAAAATAGATAAAGTGCGTTGCGCAAAGCCTTCATGCAATTAGGACCATTTCGAGTGCAAAGCTTTTTGAATCTCAAGCAGGATGGACCCTTTAAATTAGAGGAAATGAGAAGAACGAACCAATGCGGGCTTGAACGGAGGTGGCACCTGCCTCATTTCAAAACGCTTCCAGTCGACACCTCGGAAAAAGGAATGCGTCCGAATCGGTCCGTCGGGACATTCGGGCATGCCAAGACGAGTATTCGGATTACGATCAAACAACTGAAGGTTTTAGATCGTAACGGAACAATTCATGGTGCTGACGCACAATAGCAATTTCCATGACATGAATAAATCAAAGTGAATAGCTCATACTCGGCACAAATTTTTTTCA